>VDFB02368995.1:0-34791 GCA_007258455.2 Sequoia sempervirens | reverse complement strand
GAAACAAGAAGTGGCAACTCAACCTATTCTTTTGTTACCTAGCTTTGACAAGTTGTTCACTATGGAATGTGATGCTAGTGGAGTTACAGTAGGAGGAGTACTAAGTCAAGAGGGCAGGCCTATAACCTTCTTTAGTGAGAATCTCAATGAAGCAAAGAAGAAGTATTCAACCTATGACTTAGAACTTTATGCTTTGGTTAAGTCACTTAGGAAATGGAGGCATTACCTTCTACCTAAGGAATTTGTAGTTTTTACTGACAATCAGGCACTTAGTTATATCAACACTCAAGAGAAGTTGAGTAATAGGCATTTGAAATGGATGGAATACATCCAAGCTTTTACCTTCACCATCAAGCATAAGAAAGGACAACTAAACAAAGTAGCAGATGCATTGAGCAGGAGGTTGTTGACAGTGCAGGAGATACAAGTGAAGAGCATAGGGATTAACAGTTTTAAAGATCTCTATGGGGAAGATGAAAACTTTTCAGAGGTCTATAAGGTATATTCTAACTTTGAGAACCATTTCCATAGCCAATACTCAGAGTATACATTGCAAAGTGGGTTATTGTTTAAAGGAAATTAGTTATGTGTTCCAAGAGGGTCAATGAGGGAAAATCTCATTCAGGAAAAGCATAATGGAAGTCTTAGTGGACATTTTGGCATCAACAAGACTTTAGAACTAGTGCAAATATTCTATTACTGGCCTAAGTTGGCAAGAGATGTTAGAAATTATGTGGAACAATATGTTGTGTGTATGAAAGCTAAGGGAGGAGCTAGTAATGTTGGTCTATATCAACCCCTACCCATTCCTAATAGGCCATGGGAGTGTGTAAGCATGGATTTTGTGGTAGGCCTTCCTAAGACCAAGACTGGTTTTGACAGTGTCTATGTAGTAGTGGATAGATTTAGCAAAATGAGTCATTTTATCCCTTGCAAAACTACTCATGATGCTAGTTACATAGCTCATCTCTTCTTGAGGAAGTTGTAAAGATCCATGGATTTCCTTTGAACATTGTTCCGGTGGGATGTGAGGGTTTGAACTGGAGGAGGAACTCTACTAAGGTAGATTGGTACCAACCTATCCTTTGGGATGTATACATCCTCAAAGCAGTGGTCAAATAGAGGTGGTTAACAAGGTACTTCGGGTAACCTTCTAAGGTGCCTAACTAAAGATTATGGATAGACATGGGATATGGTTATCTCACAAGCTGAGTATGCTTAGAATGATAGTGTGAACCAGACCACAAGGAAGAGTCCTTTTGAAGTTGTGTATGGGATGCACCAAAGAGGCATATGTGAGCTCAGAGATCTTGGAGCTATGGAACATAGATGTGGACATCCAGAGGACTTCAGTCAAACCATGAAAGAAATTTAGGAGCAGGTGAAGAAGACAGCCACCGAGGCTACACAAAGTTGAAGGAAAAGGTAGGTGTCAGGATCATTTCAGTAGACAGAACTATGTCATGAGTCCCTATAACAGGTTGCAAAAGGGAATTTCAACCAAGTTGCAAATGAAAAGAGTAGGACCATGCAATATATTAGCCAAGTATGGTAAAAATGCATACAAGTTAGAGCTACCTACTGATTTAGGAATCTCACCAATTTTCAATATAGCTGACTTGATCAAGTACAAGGGGCCAGTTAATGATGTGGATCAAAATAGTAAGGAGATCTTCAAGGACATCATCAATATATCCTTACCTAATCAAGACAAGCCTCAGGCAGAGAAGATCTTGGAGTCAAGAGTGAAGAAGGCTACAAGGCATAAGGTGTACATGGAGCACCTTATCGAGTGGAAGAACAAGCATGAATTAGAAGCCACATGGGTACAAGAAGATCAGTTCAAGAAGTTTGGTATTGACCTGTCATTGGTCTCTCCTTCCATTCCTTAGTGTTTGGGCAGAGAGGGGGAGAATGGTGCAGGAGCACCTGGGAAATCAAAACTAGTCAGTTAGTTAGAATGAAGTTTGTTTTGCAATGTTCTCATGAAGGTCATGTTGACTATTGAATTGAGGTAGATAACTTAGAGGTGTTTTGATCCCTAGGATAGAATTTGTGAAGGGATGAATAAGTTTAGAAGTTCATCTTGCTTAGTTTTCCAAAAGTTGGCAAAGGTTGAAAAACACAGCAGATTTTATAATTTTTGCCATTAGGTCATCAATAGGTTCGATAAAAGGAGCTTAACTATTTTTGGAGCCTATTTAAGGTGTGCTTTGACCATGGATCAGGGTTGGAAGCACTGATGTTGTAGTGATTTTTTGTGAAATTTAAGGAAGATTATGTTCTGTGAGACAATTTTTGATTTTTGCATCTAAATAGGGCTTTAATGGATTAAATATGCTACTATTTTGATTGTAGGATGTAGTGTTGTTACCATACAAGAATTGTGTAACATTCAGTAGCTTCCTTGTTCAATTTGCAAGCACTATTTGTAAATAGTTTACTTTTTCCCTGTTGCTGGTCTAAACCAAATAGTTTTTAGGAAATGGAGTGCTAGACCACTTTCCCACCGTACAAATTGTACGACCCTTTGGGAACAGTGCCTAGACTCCATCTTTGTATAGATGGTAGGTTTTAGGGTTTGTGTGTGTGTAGGAACTATTGGCAAAGTCTTGCCCTAGGCGAGTCAGGGAAAGTCCGGCTAGGGAAGACAGGGAGTATAGAGCTCACAATTTGCAGGGGTGTTTGAAACTCATAGTTTTTCTTGTTTGAGAAGGTAGGTGGAAGTCTTACCTAGGTCAGGTAACTGGGAGGAAGCTCCATTTACACTTTAGGTTGGAGAAAGGCTTAGTAGATTGGAAACAACTAGAAAAGGTTTGAAAACCCTAGATTTTGGCAAATTTCCAGTTGAGGCCTTGTACGGCTGGTGAAGACTCAAGACCTTGAAAATCTTTGAGAGGTGGGAAAATGGACCAGGAACCCCAAGGAAATTTTGTATTTTTCTTTAGAAAGAATGGAGATTAAGCCCATTTCCTCGGAGAAAGAGGCCTAATTGGGGCTCTTGGGCTACTAGCCTTTTTAACCAGAAGAGAGGGTTTTGATGAAAGCGACCAGGGATTGGAGCAAGAAGGATACTAAAGAACCATAAATTGGTTGATTGCAATTTTTTAAAACACCTCCATGCCCCTGCAAGTCAAATTGCAACTTTGGAGGTATGGTTAGTCTTTAGGGCAGACTAAAGGTTAAAAGGAAGAGCTAGAGTCGTTGCACCAAGATTGTCTTGGTTGGTTGAATGGTTTTGGTAGTGGGGTTGGCCAGGAGAACCGGGGGTATCTAAACATGCAAAGGAACCTATAGGTTAGGATGGTGGAGAAAAAAACCAAGGAGGTATTGCAAGCAAGACCTAGAGCAGGAATCTAAGATTGATTCCTCCAACCCCTCCCTATCAGGGTCATTAGTTTCCTAAGTGATGGGTATACTAAGAGAAAATTTTCAAAAATACTACAGCAAGAAGGAAACTATCAATGACTCCAAAGAACTTCCTAGTTTGACACCATCCCCGACAACGATGCCACACATGTTGACCTCATACAATGGTTTAATAACTAAGCCTTTAGGGTTGTGACTTAGAGATTGAGCATCTGCACTAAGTAGCTATATTACTCATCATGAAGGTGCATTTCACTTGTCAACCTAGGGACATAAACTTGAAATGGGTCAACACTGTATGTGCACTAGGACTTCATTGCAATCATCCATAAACTAGGAAAGTAAAAATGTTGGAAAGAAATCAACTTAAATACTGAGCATAAATCAACATCTACACTAAGCATTAATCAATTGGACTGAAACTAAATGATAGAAATGGAAATTCCAACAAATAGACAAGAAACTACTTTGTCTTCCTTGGCTGCAAGAATAGTCACAAAACAAAATTTCAATGGTTGTAGGAATAGATAGTTGCTAAAACTGAAACTAACTACTGAACAAAAAATGACTTCTAGACTAATAGATGGAATTCTCATCAAGTGGGCCCCCTTAGGCGAGTCTCTCTATAGTAACTCAAATGCAACAACTCACAATATCATATTATTTCTTGAAAGCATAAGTACAACATCTCAACCATAGAACTGTAAAACTGGAAAATGCAAGTAGAAACTCAGAATGTCCAACCTTCCCAAAAGGAGCATCTGACCATTATTTATAGAGAAAAACTACTGACTAACCCTAAATACCTAGGCAGTCGACTCCATCAAAATAGGAGGATGCCACTTATTGAAAGCATCAAAAAAGATGAAGGAAGTTATGCATGTGCTAAATTGGTCAAAGAAAACCTACTTCAACAAGAATCTAGCACAACACACTCCCTATATTTTCTCAACAACAAATATGACCATTTAAAAAAGGTAGTTACACTCTTTTTGTTTGAATTAGGAATTTCCCTCCATGAGAGTTTTCCTGCTTTGCATTCTTAATGATCAACTTCTTGACTTCTTGGTAATCAACCAACTAGCAAGAATTTCTACCACATAGTAGGCTTTGTTGACATCAAAATTTTAGTGGAAACCTACAAAATAACATTAGCATGCACAAACAAACGTATATCTATAATTACCTCAGTAACATTCATTCAACCACTTGTAAATACAACATAGGTAATCCACATAGCATGATAATGTCATTAAAGTCACAAAGATAAACATATGCCCAAGGTCTATGATTTTAAGGGAATAACATAGAACATGTCAATAACCTAGTGTCAAATTCTATGATAGCAACAAAAAATAGATAATATACCTTATCAAAATTGAGCCATTAAATGAGCTCATCAACCACAATTTCACCACTTGCACACTTCTTCAAGTGTGGGTGTTCAAGCACATTTGATGCACATGGTCGATTGCATAACCCCATGGCCTAGCACACAATTCTCCTTGAGTGCATGTGTACTTTTTGATATGTGATTAGTGGTATGGTGATTTACTATTTTGGTGGTATAGATTTGATGTTTTGTGGAGCAAGGATATTAGGTGGTGGTCGTATAGGCGAATGTGGGTCTAGTCTTCCAACAGGAGGTAGTTGTGGAGGATGCAATGAGATCGACTCCTTGTCGAGTAGTCAAATCATACTATTGTACCATACTACTAGCATCAGGTCACTCAATAGTTTGGGCAGGTGCAAGCTATCCCTCTAATGAATTTGGTGTACATACGATGAGCCCATCCATAGTAGGAGACCATCCTCATCTTGTTGTCGTTCACATTCAACAACAATGATGGTTTGGATGATGACCAACTTGAGGCATTGGTGACCAATGATGTTGATGTAGCATTTGGATTTTCCAAAAGTGGCTGACAACATGTCCCACCTTGATTTTCCCTACAGGTGCCCCCGCGGGAAATGCTGGTGCATAGGGGTCTGAGGGCAAGGTACTTGAGGAGTGATATCAAGGAGGATGAGGCAATGGAAGGCAAAGAGAAGGAGAGGTCATGGAAATAGTGACATGTGGCATCATCGACATGTGCTCCAACTATCTTAGTGGTGCCACATGCCATCCAACTGGATGTTCCTCCTTCAACAATGACCACAATGCTTAGCATCACTTCCAATAGCGATGCTTCACCTTCAAACCTAAATTGGTAGGCTGGGGACCCGAGTACAAGTATAGTACATTTTGTTTCATTTCATACTTTCTCATTTATATGTGTGTATACTTTGATGATATGGTACTAACATCATCCATTGTCTCGGTGGGTGCAATGTTCACATAGGAGTGGCTCAATTTCTTCAAAAAATTCAACTTAGACGCAGTCCTAGTCATCTAGATCTAGGTTTGATCATTGATTCCTAAAGGCCACACATAGGAAGGCGTCATGCCCCATTATTCGAGCTTGTAGTTCGTCTGAGGATGACCTATGAGGAGACATAGGTGGTCTAATGAACCATAGAGCTCACTGCGATGACTAGAAAATGACCAAAGGGGTGTAGAGCTCCTATCTACACTCACCAAGAGAGATCAGGTCGTGACATAGGCTGAGAGTGTTGAGCAAGCATGTGATGCCCCGCTAAGCCAGGTCGATGACCTTGGGAGGTAGTTGGAGGCTGCTAGAATAGCACCTATTGACCTTCATCATCCTCATATGCAACAACTCATATATGAGTTATGATAGGCTCGAGAGTGGGAGGCTTCATTGACAAAGTGCATCATGTCGTTGAGGGAGTAGGTAGCTAAACTACAAGAAGAAATATGAGGATTACGATCAAAGAGAATGTCTATGTCATGATCTCACTGCTCATTCACATGCATCCATCCAATAGCCTCCTCCATCACCACAAGCACTAGAGGGCTCTAAGAACCATGCACCTAGGGGCTAGAGACCCATTTTTGTTGTACTATATCATCACTGTATAGCATTTTTGGATGTATAGATTAATATACAAATATAAAGACGCCACATTTTGTCATAGTAGTGTGATACATGTACATGACATTATTTTATATATATATACAAAATTTTGGATTAGCATCATGATCTGTTCTTTAGGTGAATGCTTTTTTTTCATGTATGATTATGTGATGGATGTATGCTTAGATTAGATTCTATCATGATTTGATAAAAAAAATGTTGCACAGACAGTTGTCGTTGGACCAAAAGAATGACCTGTTAATGCCTATTACAACAACTAGAGTTAATGAATCCATGGGAGGCAGCTAAGCCATGTCACGAACCCGAGCATTACATTGCACAACATAAGGAGACCAAGGGCACACACCTTGCAACAATCCCCCCAATGCAAGCGAGGGGTTTGAACCTATGACCCAGGGTCTGATACCAATTGTTGCATAGATCGTTGTCGTTGCACCCAAAGATCCACCTATTAATGCTCGATACAACTGGCAAAGTTAATGAATCTATGGGAGGCGGTTAAGCCATGTCACAAACCTAAGTGCTGCACTGCACAACACAAGGAGACCAAGGGTGCACACCTTGCAACAACATATTGGACGTATGCTTAATTAAATACCATGATGATCTAATGTATGGATAAAAGAATTAATCAAATACAATGCATGAACACATAGCATAGAAATAAAACATATGTATATATAATTCCTAATTAAAGAAATTAACTACACACACATGTTTACATCATAACACAAACCAAAAAGATATTGAGTTAATGAGGAAATTTCATAATATAACAAACTACAATCCTCAAAAAGTGGATGAGAATCATGCACATTCCACATACACCTTATGCATAATATCGACAAAGATGCATTACATTGATAGGTTCTTTAAAGGGGTACCATCCATAGACAATAATCCATATGCACTTGAACCATACACGAAGATGATTATGTAAGGACCTAACCAATTAGGGTTCAACTTCCCCTTTTGATTAGGCAATGCATTTACATTTCTCTGGTTCTCATAGAGAATGAGATCACCTACCTTAAAAGTACAAGAGTACCTTGATTGTAATGCTTATAAATAAAAAAATTATAAGCTTGGAGGTGCTTGAGAACCTATAATTGGTGCTCATCAAGCAACTCAAGCTAGTTTAGACATTCAACACGACATAGTCATCAATTATCCCTTTAAGGAAAACTCGTAGAGACAAAATTTCCAAGTCTAAAGGCAATATAACACCATACACGAGGTTGTATGGGGTTGTGCCAATAGTCATACAAACACTTGTGCGATAGGCCCACAAGGCGTAAGTCAATTGAGTATGCTAGTTTTTATCGTGTTTATTCACTATTTTTCAAATAATTAGCTCAAGAATTTTATTAGACGCATCAAATTGGCCATTAGATCGAGGATAAAAAGGTGTAGAAAATCAATGTCGAATGTGAAATTTTTCCAGGAATTGCTTTACCTCTTTGTTCTTAGATGAAGTACCATTTTTAGAAACAAGAGTAGAAGGCAATCTAAAGTGAGCAATCATATTGTTTAGAATGATTTCTCTCATGCAGTATTGAAATGTAGAATTTCATTTATGAAAAGACATAGGATCTCTCTCTTCCTCTAGTCAATCTTGGGTAATATTTGCACAAGAATATATATTCATATATAAGTATTAACACATACGTCAATATGTGTGTGTGTGTGTACATACATGAGATATACCTTCTTAAATTAATTTACATTTTCTTATAATATTGAAATCTCTATATTTCTAATATAAAACTCCATGATTATTGAAGCTTGATTGTATTTATATTTCCATATACTTGCATGCCTGCAAATAGAATAATTGTGCCATCAATATATTCATTATGGTTAATATCATTATGATATGCTAAGATTGTACCTTGTTAATTTATAAGAAAATGTTGACCAAATGACATCAAAGATGAATTATTGAGTTGATTTACATGATTGATATATGCATTTTAGAGTGTTCCTTATTGTGCTTGGAACTCATGAAATCATTGGATATAGATGTATCATGCTTCACTATTTCATTACTCCAGTTAGATTTGCATAGCTAGTTTTCCACGTGTTGGGTCAGACATTCTTCTTTCAAGAAGAATTCTAAGGAAGTGAATCACTTCGTGGTAGGGTTGAAACATGCTCCAACAATCTTCTCACCCTTGATGTGGTCAGGAGAGCTAATTGTTAGAAGAATCCTGTCAGGAAGGTCCTTGTTTGATACATTGTATAATCTTGTTCTCAACCATGTGGTCTATTATAAGGAATATATTCCTTTATGTTTTTCCATAATATTGGTATATGTACTCTAAATTTCTTGTCTAACATAATTCTTGTCTCTATTTTAGTATGATTGGACTCATGTCGCCTTTATATGCTTGATTATGAGTAATATGTGTAAATTGATTTTATTTTTTAAATTTACGGAGGATGTTACATTTGGTATTAGAGCTTAAGGTTCGACACAAGGGCCTTGAGTTCACCTTTCTCAGTGCAACATTTGATTGCATGAACCTAATGAAAGTGCTTAGTGCATAATACGTAAGTAAGTCAATAGATGTACCATGTAATAAAGAGTCTCTTAGATTTTGTCACACCCAACAAGAAAGGAATGATGTCCCTTGTTTTCGAATTCTTAGAAGTAAAATTAATCGCTCTTAGGTAATTCTTTTGGCATATAGACTTGTCATTAGAATGATTAATTTTGATAGATGTTTGAGTTGACAATATCCAAAATCCCCACATGTGTGCATGACCTAAGTCCTTGCATATCTTAGAAGGCATCACTTGAGCAATTCTATTAAACAATTGTGTGCCTTATCAGTACGCTAGGCCTACATGTTTGATGCCTTGTCTTCATTCCTTTATATGTTTGTTTATTAGTTGCTACCGCACATCTGTTAGTTTTTATTTATGCGTGGATAAGGTCTGTTAATTACAAGTGTTGGTCCTTTCTCAATACTAGTTTCTTGTGTCAATGCAAGATCCTCTGACTATATTATCTATGTACTAATGAAAGGACCTATAAGAGGAAGTATCATAAAATGATGTCTTGAATTTATCAGGAATAATTTTAAATCATTTTGATTTATATAGGTATATTTAGTCGATGATTATTAGTTTGGAATAAAGATGCAATTAATGATGAGATAATTAATAGTATGGTATACTAAGTGATATCGTTATTAGTTTATGCAAGAATAGACAAGAAGTAGAAAGTCAATTAATGAAAAATCCTACCTTCTTTAGAAGTTTATGAGATTTATGAATATAAGTAGTTAAAAAATTATGAGATAGGGATGCATATTAAATAGAAAGAATATGGAACACCCTTTGCATGATTACATAAAATCTTTCCAAGATGTTTTCTTAATAAAGTATTTGAACATATCATAAGAAATCCAAATAGATTCTCGTATTGTGATATTTCCTTTTAACTAAATATTGAAACTAGAGAAATTTAAACTTAGGAGTAATATGAGCCAAGAGTTTGGTCTTCTAGCCTATGTTTATGTAGAATTGATTTAAAATTTGCAAAAAATCAAAGCATGGGGTTGAGTGCCTTATAAAGTCATTTATTTTGGATGCTAAGAAATAAGCATATGCATGTACAATCTCATAAGAAGGATACAAATGCATGTAGGCATCCTAATGATTAAATTGCATGAAAAGAAAAGAGTCAAATAAAAGAGTATAGGCATGTCATGTTAAATAAGTATTAAAATACTAAGAGTTGACTCAACTTTTGTATAGTGTGCATAATAATATATATGTAGAGGGGAAACTTAGATGATAAGAGCTATGAGCTGCATGATGATAGTGATGCATTTAAAAGGGGATATTGTGCATGAGATGCTTAGTATATTACTAGTGTTGTACTTGTTTGGTGTCCATATGGTACCTCATTCTCGTAAGATGAATTGTTACATGCATGAATAAAAGTGTTTAAATATATGTGAAGTTGACCTATTAGATCATTTAGTACGATGACTTATGTCCCTAGATTGCATTTCTCATAGTAAGAACCCGTCTAGTTAGTACCTTAAAGCACCTTGAAGAAGTTATATGGGTCAAGTATGTTTGTTATATTCTACATTCATGGCCATAGTTGGTATTATCCTATCTTTCTTATTGAGCTATTGTGTGTTAAAGAAGATCCTATCTCGTGTAACCTCCTATTATGGATTGTGATTTGAGATTAACCTACCCACATAGCGGAAGTAACTAGGTTCAAAATCAAAATTATAAATCATGACGGTGTTGTGTTGGTTAGGCCTCGTGCCTTCGTTATATTGAATTTGATAAGTATAAGGACACTATTATATCAATCTTGTGATAGTGACTTGTGATGTAAGATTGTGTAAGTCCCTTGTGTCGGCTGTTCTTGCATGGTTGAATGATTAGTCATCCCTCGTATGAGTTAATGTGCTCTTGTTTGGGAAATTATAGTACCCTTGCATGATCTTGTTTTGTGAACATGTAATAGAACTAATCATATGTAATAAGTCCTTGAGGTTATAATATTTCAAGTGAATGTAATGTATTAAGTGAATCTAACTTTTGCATATGATGTGAGAATTCCTCTTTAATATGTCTTATTGCATTGCATCAGAACTAAAAATGTTTGCAAGTTGAAAAGTGCATGGATGCATGCATTGATATTAGAATTAATGCATGAAAATGAAGTCGAAGATGACTTGATGTGTGGAATGTTTGGGTAAGTTCTCTAGCACACCTCAGATGAAAGGTGTCATGCAGCTATTTACTCTCTCCTTGTGACCAGTGTCAATCACTCAATTATGTGAAGCATTTCAAGTTGACGAATTATTTGATTTATTGATAAAATATTTCTTGTGTTATAAGGACCAATATTTGTATTTTGGGTTTTTCTTATGACCAAAATTAGTCACCAACTCTTTTGACTATTGATTTCACGACCCTTGGTCGTACTTGATTTATTGTTGAAATTGTCGATATTTTTTTAACTTAGAGTTGAATTTAACGATTCTCCTATCTTTTGAGTTTTCTTTAAAATCTTCTAGTGACTATTACATATGTTGGCATCACTAGTTCTATGTTGTGTTAAGTGTTTTAACTTATCAAGTTTACCATGTATAACGATAGAGGGAGTAGATTACAGAGAATGTGTCGATCTTGTATTAATATCATGTGTAATATGGGGTTAGAAATCAAATAGAATAGACAAAGTGACAACCAACACTTCTAAACTATTAACCTCATCCAAACAAGAGAATACAAACAAATGGAGATATCAAAATGAAAGCAAACAAAATAAAACACTCCCCATATTGTAGTTGATTCCTTCTCTTGCTCTCCTTCTTGTTATGCAACTTTTCCCTCAAATTTGTTGAAATACTTTTGCAAAACCTGCAAATGGTAGCAAGAAAGTTGGAGACAATTAGTTTTTAAGTTGAAAATGCAGAAGGAAGGTTGTTTTTATAGACAACCTTTCGAATGGATGGCTGAGATTAATCTTCTAGAAATATTCCAAGATCAATGGATGGGAATGCATGAGAGGGATGTTATGAAATGGATGGTTGAGATTAAATCTCAGAAAAGATGTCAAGATCAATGGTCTAGAATTGATGCACCAAAAATATGCCATGCATGGAAAAGCTATGACGCCGACGGCTATGACACCTAACAGCTATGACAAACATGTAAGACATGCAGGCTATGACATAAATGAATGTTATGACAGGGGATTATGACAGAGCATCTTTGACCAGGTGGTGCATAAATAATTTATTTTAAATTATTTATTCAAAAATGGAGAGAGTGGAGGAAATGGACTAGTGGAAAATAAATCATTTATTTGGAGAAAATGAAAAGAGGAGCATTTAATTAAATTTATCAATTTAATTAAATGGAGAGATGAAATTTAGACCTTAAATGATTAATTTAGATTAATTATTTAATAGGAGGCATGGGATAGTTAAATAATTTAAATAATTATTTAACTATAGAAGAATTAAAGGACCATGAATAGATAAATAATTAATGGTAATTATTTAACTATAGATGAAAGGTGACAAAATAATTAAATAAATAATAATTTATTTAACTATTGAAGAAGAGGGAGAAATTAGTGATGCAATTAGATAATTTTAACTGATCAAGATAGAATAAACATGAGAAGGTGAATTAATTAAATAATTAAAAATTATTTAATTAAGAGAGGAATGTGGTCAAACTTAATTGAATAATTAAAATTATTCAATTATCGAAGGACAACGACCAAGAAAAATGATGCTCGTAGACTTAGGACATTTTTCAGTGTCTACATCATGATTGAATTATGTTTTAAAGCGTTGTGACAAGTGGCATATAGGTTGAAACGTATGATGAAGGATATGATATGCATTGGGTGAATAATCACGAGAAGATGTAAATTTCTCTAGATGATTGATATTAATATATTCTTTCCATTCATGCGAGATGTGCTAAATTAAGGAAAGATTATCTTCTTGTATATACTTGAGTATGAGTGATTACAATTTTGCTTTCCGAGATGGGTGTTGAATGTAGAACAACAGAGAAGGATTTAGTCTTTTCAAGAAAATTCCAATATTTTCAAGTGTTTTTTCCAAAGCCCATATCATTGAATAAGATGATTTAGCTTAGCAAATATTATTTAATATGGTTCTCTGCCACATCCTGTAAATAAGAAATTGCTATATCATATATATATGTGCATGTAGATGTTATAGGTTGCATCAAGATTCCCCCTTGCCCAAAATATTTTGAGGTAGCTAGGTACTTCACATAGGGTCAATAGATTTTTAGGTAGGAAGAACTTTGTGGAAGTATAAACCTCATGATTGGGTGGAAAAGCACCCAAATCATTATTTCATCTTTTGAATAGCCATATGTGGATTGATGGTAATCAAAGACTTCACATATTATATTTATATACTATTGCTTGTTTATTACTTGTATTATACACCATCATTGGTATAAGTGTTATGCTTTTGTAAAATATGCTAATACTTGAATTATGTACTTGTACATGTGAAGATGTAACAAGTATGCAGTTATTTCTCACCTTGTGATTATCTCTACTAAATTGATTATTGCTTACCTTTGACTCATGTACATTGGCGTGAACTTGGATCGCATTTGAGTCTCTGTAGTCTCTGTTGTGATCTAGTTTAAAGCTATTCATAGTTAGGAGTTGCAGTCTTTTGCCTTACAATATGTGATATTTCCATGAGCTATTGATATTTGAATGAGCTAGAAATAGAACAAGTGTGTATAAGGAAAGATAAGACCATTGAAGAGGAATCACAAACAACTTGACCAACTTATCAAACTACAAGGGTATGGTAAGCACATGTATGCTTGTGCATGAATACAAATTTGAAGTTGTGAAAAATATGAAAAATTGTTTATATTGTTTAAGCATTGAGACAAATTAAATCTTAATTGGATAAGAATAAATGTTTCAAAGGGTTTTTGAATTTGAATTCAATTACGGGTACTAACATGGAATAAAGTGCAACATTGTTTCTATGAGTGCTACAAAAAGATCATCACCATCACGAGGGAGAGAACATTGTTGGGGAGAGGTAACCTAGCTTTGTGAAATTGAAAGATAGTAAAGGAATACATGCACTCACTTAGAAATAGTTGCATTATTTTTTTGTCAAATGAGCATGCTTGTCTTATCTTGAGTATGCTTGCATTACCCTAAGTATTTGCAAAAAAGAAGAATAGATTGCGTTTGCATTAAATGGAATGTTAACTTTGTGAGGTATGAAACTTGGTAGTTGGAAGGTGGCAAGTTCAACTTGAATGATGCATTAGGACGATGCATTGTTTAAGGGGGGAAGGATGTAACAACCCTAAATTCTTAATACTTATTAATTAATAATTTATTTAAAAAATTTAAATGAAAAATAAATACATAACATTTTAAATAGATTATAAAACTATTTTTAGATTTTCATAATGATTAAATTGTATCAAGCCTTATTCTTGAGTAGGAAAATTGTGATATATTTAACAATCAATAAGAAAAATATTCTTTCAAAAATTCATATGTTAAAATGATATTATTAATCAATCCATGATACACCAAGATTGGGAAAAAAAGATAGTTTGAGGCAAAATTCAAATTGTGGTAATTAAGAGAGACGACTCATAATGGAGTTGCCTCCCTATTTTAGGGAGGCAATTGCATTACATGAGCCACCCTTGAAAATTGGTGGGCAGCAGATTCCCAAATCAAATGCCACCCCAAACTTGCTAGAAATAACCCAAAAAGAATTAGGGCACCAAGTTTTAAAGAGATATAAAAAATAGCTTTACCATTTTTTCAACGCATGGTTTTGGGAAGTTCTTCTCTTGTTTTGGAAAGATAATAGAGTGCAAATTTTATATAGCAAAAAAAAAAAAGACATTTTTTAGATATGCTTCCATGCTTTAACACACCAAAAATATATATTTTCTTGGGGTGTCACATGCTTTCTTTCATGGGGTTTTGAGTTTTTTTTTTGTAAACTTTTATCACGGCTAGTTATTCTTTTGGTACACCATTAGAGGGCTACCACAATTTGTTCTCTTTTTCATGGTAGTTAACTGCCCATTTTGAGGAACCAATATCTTGCTAGTTTTTCATAGCCATTTTGTGAGAAATCCAAGGGGGGTCGATTCATGCTTGCATGCAAATAATTTGAGACAAAATACCATCCATTTTCTACAAAATATATTTTAGTTTGATCTTGATTTGTATTGGTTCTTCCAAGTCGACTTGGTTGTAGCAAGTCAAGGGTTGAGTTCCAAAATCTCATCATTTCTAGCATACAAGTAAGTTTTGATTTACATCGTTGATTGATTAAAATTTTAAATCATATTCAAACCCTCTTTTGTTTATTTAAATATGCAACTAATATATATATATATATATATCAGTGGGAATAAGAGATAATGAAAAGAAAAGGGTTATTAATAAATCTCGTAAACAATTAAATATGCAAAGATAGTAAAAATTTGAGTTTTTCTAAAACAAAGAGAAACAAAAATAAGTAACATTTTTTATATTTAAAATTTCTTACAATACTTAAATTAATGCAATGATTTCCAAACCACTTGAAGACACTATTCAAAAGTTGAAATTGTTTGTTAAACTGTCATTTCCATTTCATGTAAACATGAAAGGAAACAACTAGTAGACATTAAGTTATATCATTGATTTAAAATAGTGAATAGAAAACAAGTATAAATATGAGATTTTACATACATTCATTATTTTTTATCATAAAGAACATATGCTTGAAATATTTTAAAACCACATATGTAAAAAAGTACATACTTGAGGCATACCATCTTAATTATGGTAAAACCACATATGTTTCAAATGAATGGTAAAACTACATAACATTATGTGTTTTTAGCATTATGTATGAAGCATTTCATTTTAAAGAGTGTTGTATTATCATGGTCAAATTAAAAAGAGACATTAAATAATGTTTGAAATATGTCCTTTCGAGTCCTTTTGATGCAAGGATAAGACTCATTAGTCACTGCCATACTTTCAGACTTGCATGATTATTTCATTTATTTACCAGTTAGTGAGATGAATGTGAAAAATGGCATGTAGTATTCAAATTTGCATTCATGAAATGCATAAGTTGTATGCGATAAAGTACATATAGTCTTCAATTTTTTTATTAATAAATAGAGGAGATATTATCTTATAATTACTTTCTTAGAAGGAAAATGATACAATACAATCTGATAAATATTAAGGTTAATATCATGGTAGAATCTTGATACAAGCTTATTCTAAAAGTAGATAGAAATGATTGATTTTATATGCATTATTCTTAGATTTGACATAGAGCTAGGGCAATAAGGAATATATAAGTGTATGTTAAACAATACTTTCCTCATGTAGATCTTAGGTATATTGACATCGTTTTAGAGTAAATTTCTCTCATGCATTATTGAAAAATGTAGAATTTCATGTATGAAAAGATAGGATCTCTCTCTTCCTCTAGTCAATCTTGGGTAATATTTGCATAAGAATATATATTCATATATAAGTATTAACACATACACCAATATATGTATATATATACATGTATGTATGTATGTATGTATGTATGTATGTATGTATGTACATGTGTGGATATATATGTATATACATACATACTGAGATATACCTTCTTAAATTAATATTTACATTTTCTTATAATATTGAAATCCCTATATTTCTAATATAAAACTCCATGATTATTGAAGCTTGACTGTAGTTATATTTTCATATGCTTGCATGCATGTAGACAAAATAATTGTCGACAATATATTCATTATGGTTAATATCATTAAGATATGCTAAGATTGTACCTTGTTAATTTATAAGAAAACGTTGGCCAAATGGCATTAAAGATGAATTGTTAGGCTGATTTACATGTTTGATATATGCATTTTAGAGTGTTCCTTGTTGTTTTTGGAACTCATAAAAAAATCATTAGATATAGATGTATCATGCTTTGAACACTATTACATTACTCCAGTCAGATTTGTATAGCTAGTTTTCCTCGTGCTAGGTAGGGAATTCTTCTTTCAAGATGAATTTTGGGGAAGTGAATCACTTCGTGGTAGGGTGGAAACGCACTTCAACAATATTCTCGCCCTTGATGTGGTCAAGAGAGCTAATTATCAGAAGAATCCTATCAGAATGGTCCTTGTTTGATATATCATATAAACTTGTTCTCGACCATGTGGTCTATTGTAAGGAATACATTCCTTTATATTTTGCCATAATATTGGTATATGTACCCTAAATTTCTTGTCTTAATTTAATTCCTTGGTCTCTCTTCTAGAATGATTGGACTTGTGTTGTGCCTTTATATGCTTGATTATGAATAATATGTGTGTTTTTTTTAAATTTATGGAGGATATTACATATGTGTAAATTATTATTTTAATTTATGGGGGATATTACACGTGTACATGTATGATTTATGAATGTCCATGAAGTTTAATATGATTTTATGTTCAGATTATGGTTGTTAACAATGAGAATGCCTTGAAAAATAAAGACTAATATTTGTAGCAAGATGCCTATCAACATGCAACAACGGGCTTCTCAACCTGTAGTATAAGGATTACAATTCATTGCAATGGAGTCAATTTGTTGTAGCGCGACCACTTTCAGAAGAAGATGGAGGTGATCATTTAATGATCAGATCATGAATCACCATGTATTATTTTTATATTTCAATAAGAAAACTGAGAGAAGAAGTTTGTTCTCAATAGGATTGTGAATTATAACAGAGTTGTTTTGCTAAGCACATTTTTTGTTATAAACAATTAAAATTGTTGAGTATATAGTCTTTGTTTGATTTCTATACTCCTATTCTGATAGTTATTACTTTCTTTTTTGAAACTCAGTTCTCTTACTATTCTTGAGGAAGATTTGATATCTATTTTTAGTTTGTTTTTAGTTCACAGATAATTGGAATCCCTCACAAAACCTATATATTTGGGTAACCTATTAAGGAGGAGATCTAGATCATATGTGTGATATATTGAATAATATTTCCTATTAGATTTTGTTCACAATTATGTATATGTTTAGAATGCAATAAAGAGGAAGTACTTTGATAACATGTTTTTTTGAGTAAGCGATTGATTAACAAGATCTTGTGGATGTAGTGACTTAAGCAAGGGCCACTTGAGGTATTGTTGAAGCACTTTAATTTAGATTTCTAGATTAGATTATGTATTGTAAGATTAATTGATAGTTTTCAATTTATGTGATTATGGATGATACATTATAATTTTTCAATGAGAATCTATAGATTGATACTTTGTTCAGTACTCTAGAAGTTAATTAAGTTAGGACATACTATAGTATAATGGTTAACTAGTTACAGTCTTAAGCATTAGGTGCCTATAGCAAAAGGAAATTATTTTGTATTCCTTATCTTGTTTTGAGAAATAAAAGTTCACTCTGATTAAAAGCCTTTACTATATTTATATGTGTTTTATTCACCTATACTTAGCCAATGTAGGATTTTTAGAATCCATGAATGCATATACATTTCTAGCACTAGCTAAAGTTTTATGACTCCTTGGTTGATGATTTAATGGAAGCCCTCTCTTGAGTTATGAACTGCTTAGTATAGGAATCCTCAGGTTCACTAGGTCGTGTGCATAATTATTAGCACCAATTAATTAGGCATTAGAGATAGCTCGACAAAAATATATAGACATGTATATTTATTTGGAATCCCTAATTACCTTTACTCACTTCCTAATGAAATAAGAGTTAAGATTCCTATATTTCAAGGTAATGATGCAATAATTGAGGAAGAAAATCTAAGGTATTTCATCAATATAATAAATGAATATGAGATAGATGATGGTTAAATTATTTATATATTTATTGAAAGAAAGTGGAAAATAATGGTATGAAAGTCTCTTAAGAAATATTATTGTTTCTTGAGAGGATTTCATGAATGTTTTTAGGGATATGATTGATCCCAATTTTTCCACATGTGAACTTACCACTATCAAAAATGGTATCAATGAGACATTAGTGGATTTCAACAATAAATTCATCACTACAATAACAAAAGGTACCACCACACCTCAAACCTAACGAATCAATGTCTTGTTCTTTACTTTAGTGCATTTGATTCAAATATTGGATACTATTTGCAAAATAAGAGTCCAAAAATACTTAGATAATCCTATGCCACAACTATAAACATTGAGAGAAATATGAGGGCTTTTGGTAAACATGTTAAGAGATCAAATGTGAAAATATCACAATTGAATAGAACTACCTGAAGTAAGCAACTTTCTTTTGAGGATGAATTGGAAATTTTGATGGGTTTCATGAAGGAACTATCCTATAAAGTAGCAAGAATTGATAAGGGGCTACCACCTCAAAATATAGTGACTCATTTCAATGAAGGAAAAAGGCTACAAAATAGGCCTTACAATATTGATTGGTCCAAGAGACCACAAAAAAATGATAGACAAGAAAACCATTAGTACGGTACTTTCAAACATTAAAAAAAAGATATACCATATCCACTAGGACAGACCATATTGATATTATGAACAAATGAGTGGAAGGTTATTTAAGAAATTATGTTGTTGATCAACAAAAGAATTGGCTCAAGTGGTTCTACTTGGGGAGCATTACCACCTACCACATGTTGATCAAGAGGATGTCGTTCATGGCCTTGTATAGGTTTGAAGCTCAAAGCTTCATCAATCTTATTCTATTGGATAAAAAGGTATCAATAGCAAGTGATGTGATCAAATAAAGGCAATACATTTTAAAGTCACTTAAAAATAATCTCTAGTAGACTCATAAACAACATAAAATGTATGTATATTGTCATAGGATTAGGAGAACATTTGAGATTGGAGACATGTTTTTGTGATATTGCAACCACACAAGTAACATTTCTTGAAGGCATGTGGGGAAAATAATCTCAAAGCACATTTTTATAACCTTTATAAAATTCTAAGGAGGATTGACAAAGTGGCCTATGAGTTGGAGTTGCCAAAGGGACACAAGATACATAATAATTTTCATGTGACTTCCCTCAAAAAGGTGCTAGGAAAACATATAGAGTCCTCAAATGAGTTTCCTCTAATATTTAAATACACCAAACTAGTTTTGATTCTCAAAGCAATCATGGATGCAAGGAAGAGGAAGCTAAGAAATAGAAGCACCGAGGAGTACTTGATTTGGTGGAAAGATCTTCTAGTCGAGGATCCAACATGAGAAGTCTCATAGATATTGGAACATCAAAACCTAAAATTGTTTGGGGATAAGAAATTTTGAGTAGGGCAGACTTGTCATGCCCCATTTCTAGTTAATCTAAGTCTACACATAATAGGTCTATATTTGTGTCTTCCATGTTCTTATGTGTTGTGTGTTTTCCCTTCTCAAGTATATTTTTCTTTTCAACTCCACTCTTCCCCTCTTGCTATTATACTTTGGGAATTTCCCTTATCAACATGCATGTTGCTCAACTCCTAATGCCTTGTCTTATAGTTTGAGTCTTTCGATATGGCCAATCCTCAATCCTTGATAGTTTTACCTATATTTTCATTCCCCTCATAACTTCCCAACACAAGTATTATTTCCAATAGTTTATTTTTTCCGCCATAACATTTAAAGTGAAATATTTCCTATCCATGATCATTGTTCAAATTTGAAGTGGTAAGTGTGCATGGTGGCCGACCTATTCTATTTGTAGAAGATATAAAATATTGAATGTTTTACTTGGGATCATCATCTACACTTAATCAAATTTATTTTAAGCACTAATGTTCGAGTATGGTAATCCTAGGATGAAAACCCTAGTGATTTTGAAGGACAATCTCATACAAAGTTTGCATTTGAGCTTCATTGGACACAACTTACAGTCACATTATATTAATTTAATTGGCTATAATTGTTGATATAAATTATTGCTATAGTTACTAATATTATAGAATTGTTTGAATATAATATACAACCTTTATTGTAATAAGAAGGGGATCAAGATTTACACCTATTATTTTATTTTAATTATAATAAAAAGAGTGATTTTTTTGTGTTTACTATTTGAAATGTAATGATATTGTTGATGCATAAACAATAGATTTAATATGTTTTACCTAAGCTCTGAGTGCATTTGAGGGCCAATAGTGTTGTTATTCAAATAATAAGTGTTTGTGGAAGGTTAAGAATCAAATTTGTATTATTATTTTGACTCGAGACATTACAATCTAAACCTAAGTAAATCTAATATAATAGGATGCAATAAAAAAATTGGATATGAAAATCCTAGTGAGAATGAAGGCTAAACTTTAAAGTTAAACATTGGGTCATGTAAAAATATTAGGTTCATAAAATTTTCAAAAGGGAAATTATACCTCTACCTATATAAATATCTACAACATTGAAAAAACAAGATAATAAATAAAAAATCAACCTAGATAAATGAGGTATGAGTAATAATCAAAATAGTTAAAAATTAAATGTTCCAATAAATTTAGAAATTAAATAAATTAAATGTATGTGTACTTAGCTTTGATTTTAATTTAGATGTATTTGTCTAGATTTCGAGAATCTATTCACTAAGTGGTTCGAATTTTACACTATTGTTGACTTGTAAATTTGGTTGTGCACTATCTCAATTCACTTTCACAAGTGCAAAATCAAACCAAATGTGTGAATGTGAAACTATAATTCATGGATCTTATTTAGGAAAATTTTGCAGACAAAAACTTGTTCACCTTAATTCTTAGTATTTGAATTTGTGTAAGGACAAGTGATGTTTATAAACACCTTTGGGGAATATATTGAATCGCAATGATCAAGTTCTCCTTAGTCAAAGCCCTAGATGAACTAATTCAATGTCGTTGAGCTAAGGTCAAGAACAACATATAAGCATGCAATATACTCCTAGAATGATAATGTGATGGTGATGAAATCTCTTTTATCCACTTGCAATTCATTTTATAAATGTGTTTCCTAATTATACTCTATATCATTCATTTTTGTTAGGGACAACATTCACATACATCATCTTAACATGTAATTTTGATAATTTATACTTTAGTTGACTCATAACAATAAAGTAAAATATATATTAAAATTTTAACTTAAAAAAATTGAGATCCAAATCTACACTCGTATACTTAAATAAAGATAATATTATTTAAAAATAAAAATAAAATTGAATAATGTCAAATCTCATTCTAATAATATTATTTACCAATTTGCTTAGAAAATAAACCATGTTACACTAGGGACAAAAACATAAAGGCAAAGGGGCAGAGATGTATAATTTTCAAACATTGCACTTACGTCATATTGCAGTAGAGTACACTGCCACAAAATCATAGTATATTGAAATTGGAAATATCAATAGGAATATTCGAGAAAAGCATAATGTATAATAATTTGCCTAGAGAAGATGAATTATTGTAAAAGTATACGTGCCTTGTTTTTTTGGTATAGAGGACAAATGTATGCGAACAAACAAGTGCATGTTTTTTGGGGGGACAAAAATAATGGGGCCTTTCTAGGTACACATGTTATAATGTCTTTTAAGCCCACATATTTCTCTTGGCATGTCCGGGCATTATTATGGGTTTTGAAGCAAGCTTAACTAAACAAGTAATATTAATATTGTATCTAAAGTTTAGAATCCCTAAAACAAGGAATATTTGTATTATGGAATAACATTCCCTTGGCTATATAGTGATGATCCTTCATTGGGGGAATCTAAGCCAAACATCTTGCAAGAATGAGATAATGTCTTTTTAAGGAGTACATAAATACTCAATGAACTTTCTTTTTTTAATTTGAATAAAGGTGTCAGAAATGAAAGTATTGAATATGATTAATATACGAAATCTTTATAAGAATCGTAACGGTAATATGTATATGAATATTCTATAAATTTATAAAAATAAATAAATATACTTATTGCTGTTTTGATTTCTTTTTTGGACTGCAGTTACTTGCTGCGTTTGGTTACCAGTCTTTTACTGGTTTGTATTTGTAACTGTTGATTGTATTTGAATAATAATTATTTCTTCTAATTAAAAATAAAATAAAATTATAAAACAATAAATTATACTACCATACCTATATTATTTATATATATATATAAAATATGTGGAGAGTTATCATTTTTAAATTTTCTTTTTTGATTGATTTATCTTTGTGATCAAATCTTTTGCCATAAAAAATATTATTTATTTATTTATTTGTTCTTTTAGTTTGAGTCATTTTAAACCTAGAAACTCTTTTTTGATGTTCGGCCAAGTTAATTTTATTTAGTTATTTTAAATTCATAAATTTATTTTTGATATGGGAAACTTCAAACATTTATCATTTGTTAGATTGGAAGAAAACATTTTTAGATAAAAATGTATATAATATAAAGTGTGATTTTTAAAAATTAAGGTTCTATTATACTACTTCATAAAGATATAATGTACATCATATTCACACAAAAAAAGAAGTGAAAATGAATTACACTTTTAATGTTTAGATAGGAAAAAATAGTTAACAACAATAATATCAAGTTTTTAAATGTAAATTAACTATAGGCAGGATAAAATACTTGAGCAACATGAGCAATAAACTCAACAAGTAGTGGATCATGATCTTCAGAATCACCCCATCTAGAACTGGCAAGTCATGACCACCAAAGGGAAGATCCTAGCCTATGTTAGTAGCATCATCATTAATTTTCTTCTAACAAGCATCATTTAGAGGGGAATTATCATTTATGATAGGAGAAATAGTCAATTCCAATATGAGAAATTTATCATTCTAGTTACGAACATCACCCCATCCATGGGGTTTTGAAGTAGTAGAAGGATGACAAGAGTGTTGATTGAGACCATCCCTAGAATATTTCTTGTGGCAGAGGAGAACCCTGGGAGCCATGGGAAGGCTAAGAAATGTGACTACATCCATGTTGATGTTGTCAAGGAAGGAATTGGCTCCTATAAGGAGAGAGGGCCCATAGGACCCATATAAATTTGCACATGGAGTATTGCCTTGACAGTCTAACAACACCTCAAATGAGCAACCTCTAATGCAACCTTATTGACTTTCACCTATAACTATAAATGAACATTGGAATAAATCACAACTTAATAAACATCGATAAGTAATATCAATAGAAGATGTAGAAAAAAATCTTGAATTCATGTCTTTCCAAGTGTTATTCACAAATTTTCTACTCCAAAAGCATGTCATATATGGAAAAATTTAATAATATTTTTTTGGTCCAATTCCCTAAAAGAATCATATGTTAAGAAAAAGGTTGTGTTCTAATTGGATGAAATTATTGACCATATTCCAAGTAGACTAGGCTTTAGTGTTAAAAAAATGTTGGGAGTTTCATAGTGTTTACAAAAAGGATAATAAGGGTTGACAACCCCTAAATATTGACCTAGATCTAATGGGACGACTATAGTAAAGAAAAAATAGTAAAGTGAGCAAGCTTTGGTTCAAGAATGGTTGTCTAAATAGTTTGAAATTATGAGTCAACCAAGGATTATAAGGCCCATCTCTCATCTGAGATTTTGCATCATATGTAAATATGGTGAGAGCCATGAATATCCTTTGTGAGGTTTGTAGTTACAAAATGGATAATCAAGATACCATTTCCAATCTTTCACTAGGTTTTATTACACCTAACCCCTATGTTGTGGAGTATTTCTATGAGAATAGAATTGATTGTCTATAAAGACTCAAAATATTGATTGAAGAGTTTGAATTCCATTTGGGTCTTTGACCAAGACAAAAAAAAATGGTCTTTAAAAATTATAAGAGAGTATTAATCCCTTGTGAAAAAATTTAGGGCATGAACCTAAGGAACTTTTTTTTGGAGGTCTATCTTGCAAAGTGATTACATAGGACCACAAAATGGACTACTGAATGATATATAATCCATTACATAAATAATTCCCTTTCCATAATGGATTCCCAAGCCTTCCATATACTTTTGATCACAAATGTACCATAGATTTGAATAGATTCATTCATAATGAGAATATATTTAAACCTAATATTTCTGTAGGCTTTACAACCATAAGGAAAACTAAAAGAGCTATAATGATAAAACATGACTTTCTGGCTTGATTTCCATAGGTCTCTAATAGCCCACATAACACATAAAGCTAATACATTACATTGATTTTAATTAGAAAAGGCTACCAAAATCATGAGGGAGACAACATAACTCCTAGATATCCTTGTGAAAAATTTCCACTGTTCAAAGAAGGGCCATAAAAATCTCTTAAAATATTCTCAATATTTTTATAAAGAAGCTTTTACACTAAAAAGAATAATAATAAACATGAGTATCCATAACACTTTAGAATAAACCTAATTGTTTCCTACAAGAGAAAAGTTTAGTGATTTAGTAAGCTAATTTCCTTTCAACAAAGGCAATGAAAAATTACCATTGGGAAGAGAGCTTGAAAAGAAAAAGGGATTCCATGAAATATGAAAATATTTTCATGATCAATCCATTTCCACGCAAAATAATTGACTCAATTAGGCCAAGGTAGAAAGGATTGTCTATAACACTAGGTTTTCTTTCATTGAAAACTTAAACAAGAGATTAAAATAAGGCCCTCCGATTGAAGAGCTTTTGACATTATCTTATTCTTCAAGAGATTGAGGGCGAATCACAAACAAAGTGACGATTAACAAGTCATTTTGGTGAGTTGAAATATTAATACAGCTAGTGGGTTTTGAGAAACAACATGAGCTAAAATATAGCTAAAATATGGTCAATATATAGAGTGCAAGAGAAAAAATGAAATATGATTGTATGAAATAAAATAAGCTAAATTTGGAGGATTGGTGACCATGGATAGTGATGCAAGCATCAACAAAGAGAATTTACACTGAGCATGAGAAATTAGAATCAAAACCTAATGCATATAACATTGTAACTATAACGACCATTCAATATATTTATCTGAGTTTTCTAAAAAAATTAATTTTGTAATAAAAGTTGCTTTCTGTGAGAATTGCCTATTCGTTCCTTCTCACACAATAATGATATTATCGATAATGTTCATATACTCTATGAATCTAATTTTCTTGAGATAGAAAATGAGAGGAATAAAATGATGTAGGTTGAGAGAAAAGGCCTTCACAATGATTTTTTACAAGATATTCAACAAAGTGATTGGCCTCTAATTATATATATTATCTAGATCTCCAAATTTACTTGTATGAATTTGATATTATTATGACCTATTGTCAAGAGTTTGAATGATAGGATTCCATACAGACATTTTAGTATTTTATCCTTCATATCCCATAGGTTGTAAAAAGTTACAGAAATCCATCACAAAGCTTTGACATTGGCCATAGACACCACCTCACAAAGGTCATATTGAATTGAGAACCTATTCCTCAAAACTATTGGGATGCAAATATTTTCATTGAATCAAATTAGTACACACTAATAAAAATTATTATGGATCAAAGAGGAATAGATAGGGATTCAAAACTTATTGATGATGGAATAAAATCTTTAAGAATGATGAGTAACTCAGTGAATTTTTTTGGTATTATTTGATGTTCTTAATTACTCAAGAAACATGAGAGTATTTTGGATGAAATAATTTTTTTAGAACTCTATCACAATTTTAAGCTAGTGAAATGAACTGAATTTGAGCTTCTACAGTAGAATAATTATCATTAATTTTCTTGTGTTGGTGAGGTTGTCCACTCACAGTTGTGAAATGCACATTTGTGAACCTAGAGTTGTCTTGATAAATATTTAGTAGCAACTTCATGTGATGATAGTGAAAAATCACCACCTAATAACCCAAATATGTGTAAAAAGTGAGATATGCACTTGATGGCATCATTCCACCATTTAATCCAATTAATTTGATGTTGAGGAATGGTTCCAAAATCCAAACACATAAAATATGGGCAAGGGTTGGTAATGATTGAGCAAATATGTATTAAGAAAGATTTGAATTTTCATTGTCATGGACTTGAAGTTGCCAATCAATATAAAATGTTATTAGGAAATAATAAAAGGGATAATTTCGCCTAGGCGTAACCCACAAGGAAAATTGGAAGAAAAATAAAAGAAACATTAAGTTGACAACATGCTTCTATCAAGCCATTTAAGATCCCTTTCAAATTTAGAGTGAAGATTTGTTGAAAATATAATACAAATGACATAATGGAAATAATGAGTAATATAGAGTTTAATCTAATTACAATACGATTAAGCCAATTAAATTATAATAATAAAATAATAGAAGTAATATAACAAACAAATAAACTCATAAAACATAAATGTTACAATAGATATAAAGTGGAGAAACTTTCTACCAAGAAAAAACTCCTCAAAACCTAAGTTTGTATTATTTTAAAATATGATACAACAATACAATCTCAACTTATCCCTCTAGCAATATTGATTACATAATATTGTCTTAAAACCAACCATATAATCCATATCATTCACTCCAATATGGGAAAATAAAATAAGAAACCATCAATGTATTTAGAACCATGGTCAAAACCTCAATGGAAAAAAATCTAATGACCTTATGATCATGGTTAATCTCATATTGGAATAGTTTGTGACTTATATAAAAGCCTCTTACACACTTACTTTTCATGTCATGTCATACATAATGATAAAGTCAGCCAGATCTAGATCTTAAGCATTCCATGAGGGTATTGATTACCTTGCCATTGCAAAAAATATGAAAGCTTTTCTTATAATTATAGTGTTGATTGATTCTTTGTACTCTCCCTCTTAAATTCATTTTTACACAATATCCAAAGTACACAAAATATTAAATAAATACCCTCCCTCACATAGGCATCCGACATGACTATATTCCATGATGTTTGGAGACTAGACCTTGTTATATCATCTACATAAAAAAATTATAAGTACAAGAATTACGAATACTAAGGTGAATGGGACAACTATTCCTAACATTCTCCCACTTGAAATTTATATTTCAAGACATATTAAGAAGATAAAAAGTAAATTAATCTCTAGAAGAGGTAAGGTCCAGGCTTCTCTACACCAATTAAATGATTGTGCTCCACCTAGCCTAGTGAGGAGAATCAACAACATTGAACATAGTATTAAACTTATGTATCATGACTCTTCCACCTTAAACCATATTTTAGGTAAACTAAAACATCAATATTCTTTTTATAAGCATGATACATTGGGTTCTTTGCCAAATAGATAACACTTTGATTATCACATCCAATTCTAACCTATTTACACTCTAATTAAATACGCAAAAAATATTTTTAACCACACTGCCTCTTTATAAGCATGTTTCAAAGCTATTTAATCTTATTTTTAAGGAGACAAAACATTTGTATGTTCTCACTTATTAAATTGCTAGCTCTTCTAAACATAGTGAGCACCTAACTATTAGTGGATCTCATACTATCCAAATTACCAACCCAATCCAAATAAAAATTTCCCTATATATGAAGAAAATTACCCACATCATTAGATGCAAGATAAAAATACAATAATTAGAATTCCCTCACATATATAAAAACCATTTTTCACATACATTCAATGATATTTACCAGGGTTAGATATAAACCCATTAAGAACTATAATTGTTTGGTCAATGTTTGGTCTTATACAAACCATAACATACACTAGAATTCCTATAAAAATAGAATAGGGAACATTAAAAATTTCCTACAAATCACTATTTAACTAAGGACATTGATCCAATGATAACTTAGTACTAACAAGTAAAGACATTGATTGTATTACATCATGCATCATAAACCTTTACAAATATTTTGAACATACTTACTCTAACTAGGCCAAATATTTCTTCTAACCTAATCCTTGTTGACACCCATACCTAGGATGCACTTTTCATTCCCTAAATACTTAATTTCAAAGGCACTAGAAAACTAAGTATGAATTATTTAATCATTTATTTATTATTTCCAATTAACATGCCATCAAAATATGAGACAATGATTGACAACTAGTAATTAATTAATTTAAAATAAACATAATTATCACATTCACTTCTAGAAAACCCAAGTTCTATTGTAGAAGCATTGAATTTATAATACCATATCCATGATGTTTGCTTTAGACCATACAATGACAATTTCAACTTGCAAACTAAGTTATCCTTCCCTTTTATCACAACCTTAGGTTGATTCATATAAATTTATTCCTTGAGATTCACATACAACAAAGCAATCTTAACATTTATTTTCTCTACTTCTAGATCATAAGAAATTTCACTAGAAAGTAGGAATCTAATAGAAGTTATTTTTACAATAAGATAAATTTACACCAAAGTTAACTCTCTCCACATGGGAGTACCTATTTCCATTAGCCTTACCTTATGTCTTTCCAACTATCTATCTACTCTAAATTTCTTCTTAAACACCCACTTACCACCAATGGGTTTCCTTCACTCATGTAGCTCAATTGATGCCAAATATCACTTATATCTAATGCAATCATCTCTTATTGCATGGTCTCCATCCAAGATTCATGATCCTTTCAAGAAAGAAATTTTGGCTTCATAGATCGAGGCTCATCATCGATACATGATAAAGCATATACATAATAAAAAATTGGTGGGATATACCTATCAACTAGTTTATATTACCTCACGGACATGCACAAGGATGTGTCAAGAGGTTCTTCCTATGCTTCCTTAGAAATATCTAAATATAAACCTTCTTCTTCCTCTACATTCTCCCATTAAACTTGTTGTTCTTCCACTTTTACATCTTATTGCTTCTACAATTGGGTTTCAAAATGTATAATTTTGTTTTCTATTTCTTCTTGCTATACTTAATTAGACTTAACTCAAAGTTACTTGAAAAATACATCTCTATAATATATAATTTTTAAGGTTAAAGGATTTCAAAGCTTATAATCCTTAACATTATAGCCAAAACCAATGAAAATACATTTTTTAGCTTTGAAATCCAACTTAGACAAATTTTATTTTGTAGTATAAATAAAAGTCTCACAATTAAATAAGTTCTAAAGTGTTAAACAAAGGGTTTCTCACCAATCCACACTTCATATGATATATTATCAACCAAAACTATGCAAGGTGATCTATTAATCAAATAACATGCATTTTGTATAGTCTCTTCCCATAAACATTGATCCAATTGAGTCCTATTTAACATAATTTTGGTGTTTTCTATTAATCTCTCATTCATCCTTTCTATGGTACCACTTTGTTGTAGTGTATACAAAGTTGTTTTCTACCTTGCAATGCTTACACGTCTAGAAAATTCATCAAATTCTCTAAAATAGTATTCCCCTCCATTATCTAAGCTTAATAATGTTATTTTATGATCCATTTGATTTTTAACAAGAACCTTAAAATCTATAAACTTGCTAAGAACTTCATATTTATGCCTAACATGAGTAGTCATCATAAATGAAACATTATAATCCAGGACTTTCTAATCAAGCAACATCCATAAAACTAAATAGATCACTATGAATTAATTCCATTGATCATTTTTCTCTAGTGCTACAATAATAAAGCTTTGGTCTACCTTGTTTACCAAACACACAATCCTTACAAAAATCAAAATCTACATTATAGCCAAACTAACTATCTACCATATTTTTATTAATAAAGGTCCAAACCCACTTTTCACCAATGTGACCCAACAGGTATGGTGCCATAACACCCATAAATCTAAGCTTTTAGTTACACACGTAGAGTTATAATGCATAGATACATCAAGCTTAAATAAACCCTCACATTGAAATCATTTAGCTATCAATATTTCTCTCTTTCCAACCTGCAACTACTCCTGTCAAACGTGGCATGCACTCCATCATCATTCATTTTAGAGATAAAAAGTAAATTTCACGCTAATTCCATAATGTGTGACACATATACGAGAGATATAACTCTCCCATAAACATAATGTGCCACACATATATGAAAGATATAGCATTCCCTTTGCTAATGATTAGATGTAAGCTATTATAAACAAGGAACACCTTACCACCATCATACATTTTGTATGAAGAGAACCAAGATTTATGAGGAGTCATGTGATATGAGACACTTGAATCAACAAACCACGATCCATCACTAACAATGTAGCACATATAATCAAAGCATAATTTCATCATCGAAGGACTTATCATTAGAGGAATATTCATAAGGATTCTTATTATTTATGCATTCCTTCTTTACATGGCTTGATTTACCATAGTTCCAACATTTTACTCTACTTTTACCAAGGGTTTTAGACCATCATTTTAAATTAGACTTCTCCTTGTCCCACTTTTTCTTACTAATTTTTTCCATGGGTCTACTATGTACCTATAGTGCATCTCTTGAAACCCTCATCTATGGATGTCTATCTCATTTCATTTGTTGACTAAAGTATTAACAAGACCATCCATGATAGTTCCTACATTACCACTATCAATTGCAACTATTATATTCTCACAAGATCTAGGTTACAAAGAGAATTTCAGTAAAATACATTTATCCTCATCATCTAGCTTAATATCAATACTTCCTAGGTAATTCAAAATAAGATTAAATATATTTAAATACATGGCTATAGGGTCTCCTTCATTTTTACAAAATATATAATTTTCTTTTAAAATAAAGTGTATTTATCAAACTCTTTCTTTAATAAATCTCACCAATCCTTCTCCATGGATTATGTGCAATAGTTTTGTTGAAGACATTTAGAAGCAATAAAATAGAGATATATTGCCATGTTATCACTTAGAGATTTTTTTTCATCTTTGTTCAATCTAGATGAAACATATCCACAAACTTATCCTTTTGTGTCATAGTTATCAATTGATCTCTCTACTCCAAGAGATCCTTTATTTTTAGTTTCCATATATTTAGAGCCATTAAACTTTTCAATATTTTATCATGACGTGCTTCCATGGCTTCTCTAACCAACTCATATCTACAAAATCACTAAAACAATACTCCCACTAAAATCATAAAAAACCCAACAACATCACAAGAAAAACATCCACTTACAATCTAGCCAAAACTCTAATACCAAATGTTAAAAATAAAAGGTAAACACCACAATGGAAATAATAAACAATATAGAGTTTGATTTGATTATGACGTGATTAATCTAATAAAAATAATGAATAAAATAATGGAAAAGAAATATAGCAAATCAATAAACTCATAAAATCAAACCATTACATCAAGGATATACATGGAGAAACCCTTGTGGGAATAAATTCTACCTCAAAGAGACCTAATCTCATATTATTCTCAAAGGATGAAGTAAAATAATATAATTCACTTATCCCTTTGATATTAGACCAATTATGTATGATACCTACAAATAACCATACAATCCACTATCTCATGCCTCCAATATATAGAAAAATCATAAACAAGAAATCATTAAATGGTATCCAAAACCATGAGTCAAAATCATGAGCCATGGAAAAAATCCAATTCCCCTAAGGTCATAGTCAAGCATCTTGGAATAGTATGTAACTCATCTTATGCCTCTTACACATCCCTTACATGTCATAGATGTCATTTATTTGATCATAATCGTCACATTGACCAAGGTCCTAATCCTATGTGCTACATGAAGATATTGATTATTTTATCATAGCACTAAATATGAAAGATGTTCTTACAACTTATAATATTGAATTATTATTCATAACCTCACTATTAAATTTATTTTCACATAATATCCCAAAGAATAAATAAATCCCCTCCCTCACATGGGCATCTAACTTGACCCATGATGTTTGGAGACTAGATAATATTTATCATCGACATAATTAAATTACAATTTCAAGACTTAAGAATTACAAGGTACATGTCACATGTATTCCTAAAAAGATTATTCTAGATGTACTAGGAAAATTAGTTGTGATGATGATCAATATTAGGATAAAAGTCCCTAATGTATTGTGCATGTAGTACCAAGCCTCCATTTCACCAACTACCCAAAACATAAGATAATTACTGCATTTATCTAATACCACTTCCACCATATTAAAGTCTCTACACATAATCCAAGTTGTTGTATGAATTAAGTTAACGTTGTAATGCCAAATATTAGATCTTTCATTAGTATTATTGGAAACATACTCATTAATAGCGCAAAAGAAGTGATTATTAATATTAAAGAGGGCCCTGAAGCCTTATTGGTGGGACTACATCCCTTGTCCACTAAGTGTGGGGGTCATTTTAAATAAATAAATGTAGTGATTATGCCATGTCTTGCTTAGTGGTTGCTACACAAAAAGTGACTAGTTAGCCATATGAAAAAAAATGTAAAAGCAAAAAATTTAACCTCTTACAAATAAGAATGTTTAGGTTTACATATAATTATCAATATACTTTCTTGTGAGATCTATCAAACCTCCAAATTTTCATTGGAGAACATTCATGAAAAATATAAATATCTAGAGGCATATCATCACTATTAAGCTCTTGAAGAGCTTCATAGCTATTATGGAAAAACTCACTTTTTGTCATGGGAATTTATAACATCCCAACTATAAATCTAGTATAAAATTGCTTCACTTGTCCAAAATGTACTCCCCATCCTCTAAGCCTTAAACCAAGCTATGCAACCTTCTTGAAGTTTCTTATAGAGAGGAGGAAGGAGAAGAAGCCTTGATATCTTTGTATAAGAAGATGAAACACTAGCAACAAGTAACATTCTAGTAAGCTAAGCTTATTTGATCTCTTTGGAGGATTTCCCAAGGTATTGGGAAATAATAATATCCTTCACCTTGTCAAGAGGATTTGCAATCAAAGGACCAATATTATTTTGTTGTAAAACCCATTAAAAGATGTTTTTTTTATCTGATTGTTCTATATATTCTTTGTGGTTTCCCACTATAATGACATCCTTATCCTTTCGAGGTGTTATTTCATTACTAGGATTAGGAACATATTTGGCTCTTAATGTTACCAAGGTATAATATCTAATTTTGTGTTTAGAGGATTGACACCTATAAGTTGTGTTTGATAAATTATTATAAATAACTCTCTATGTATGGTGCATCTATCTAATCTAAATGCTAATAGAGTCTATTAGGTTTATAGAAAGATCAATCACAACAAAAATAAGTTTCTAAGCATGAGTAAAAAATTGTATCCAATTCAATGTAGATAATATTGCTTAAAGAAGAAACAATATATTTTAAAAAAAGGCCCATAGGGAAATAATAAACAAAGATACTTGATCCAAAATAGGACCCAAAGATCTCATTCCTTAGATACAACAAAGTCTCGGGTCAAGGAAGAGGAAACCAAGAAAGAGCGAAAAACATACCAAAGATCATGCCTTAGAATGAAATTCAAATGATTTGCTTATGCAAAATAAAAAAAAGGAAAAATCCTTTTGTGAGGTCTTGGGAAAACATCTAGTTGGGCCCCATGAGGCACAAAGGATTTGTTAACCCACACACAGAGCATGATTTTAGATGGGATACACCCAACAAAACAATTAATTAAAGTATAATCTATAATCTATTTGTAAGCATCATCAAATTAATAAATAAGGAAAACTACACTAGGTGAAGTTTTTTGAAGACTTACCTCATGAAACACCTTTACTTTGAATTTTGAGAGTCTCTTTGAAAAGGTATTCATTCTCTTACATGTCCAAAATAACAAAACCAACATCAACTATTAGATTGTCAAGGTTTGAAACTATTTTAAAAAAAAAATATTTAAAGAAAAATAAATAAAAACACAATAATATAGAGAATATATATACTTTAATAAGAATCAATATGACATAAACTAAGCACTAACAAAACTAGACACATACAAACCAGAGAAAACTATTTTTTTTTAGTAAAGCTCTCAAAAAATAATTAAAATAACA
>VDFB02368994.1:0-42415 GCA_007258455.2 Sequoia sempervirens | reverse complement strand
AGAAATCCAATTGCTCTTGATGAATTTTGAAGAAATCACCTCTCAAAAAATGCGAGCGCGTATAACAGGGTTTTTGGCTGCAGGCGGAGCTAAAACACAGCAAAAAGGAAATCAAAAATGATATTTGGAGTTGCTTTTTTTCTTTTCTTTTAAAAACAAATAACGCGAACACGTTTTGGCCTTTTTTTTCTTTTGGCCACAAAGCTAGCGACCATCTTGGTGCACTTCCCCATATATTAAAAGATGAATTCAATTTTGGTCCTTATGCTGTTCCAGATGTTATATAGCTTGGTCCATAATTTTTAGTTCATTCCCCACCAAGGTTAATTCTTGTTTAGTGGTTGATTGGGCTTCGTGAGAACCCAGAGTTGGGTTAAAGAATTTTATTACTATGTTGTTCCCAACGTCTAATGCCAGGACCCCACAAAGCATAGATGACTGCATGAATAGTAATTCCTTTTCCCAACATGATCTAATGAGATAGTTGGCTTTGTTTTTGGTTGAATGGGACAACGAGATATGTTTTAGGAGGTTGTATATGCCTCAAAAGCAATTTGAATTTCCCACAAAGTGGAAAATAGATGTAGATCTTTCATCTAGAGCTCAGATTGTTTCCATTAACACAAGTAACTAAAGCAACTTCCCAAGATGAAAGTCAAGTTTATTTGTCAATAGAAAATTGCTATTGCTCTTGTTATCTAATAGCCATCTATAATTATTATGATTTTGTAAGGCTTTGTATGTCATATGGGAGCTTTGTGATGTTGCAAGTATGCTTAAGTCATTTGATTTCTATTTTCAATAATATTTTGTTATTAAATTTGTTGTTTTGTGAAGGATCTAATGTATGTTGGAAGGTCCGTCCAAATAGGCAATATTGCCTCTAAACCTATTAAATGTAATATTAATTAAATATAAATATCTTATTTAGACAATTATTGTTATTTTTCCTAAAGAATGTGGCCTCATTCATTTTAGTCCATACAATATGTAGATTTTGATCCATTAGAGATTATAGTTTTATCTTTTTCAGTCAACTAAGGATAGTTGAACTGTAAGTGTTTCCTCTTGGAGCTTCATAAAGCTTTATTACTCCTCATTAGCAAGCTTTCAAATGGCCTTTTAGTATTTTATTATATTATCTTAGGTTGTATTTTAATGAAAATGTATTTAATTGAATGCAGAGGCCCAAGGTGGGCAATCATGAACCTGGGTATCTTCCTATGCATTCAATGTTCAGGAATACACATAAGCCTCATTTTGCACATTTTAAAGGTCTAATTTTTCTACCTTCTTTAACACTACATTAACCTTGTTTCCTTCTGCATTTTATGTAATTTAATTTCCATATCTTTGTTGAAAAGTGATTCATTAAATAGAAGCAATTAGTATATTTTATACAAATCTAAAATTAGGATGGTCTAAAACTAAAAGCCACTAACATATTCAGTGAATCAATTTTACAAAAAGCTGATATATTTGTTCCAGATGACAAATATTGAATACTAAAAGTGAAGTGATCATGACCCTGTTCCTAGGGTTTTAGAACCTATAATTAATATATTAATATATTAATTATAGGTTCTAAAACCCTAGGAACAGGGTCATGATCACTTCACTTTTAGTATTCAATATTTGTCATCTATTGGGCTTGCATTCTATCAAACTTGCATGTGACCATAGTTAGGTTTGGATCTATTTGATGTTGCTTTGTCTAATTGAGTCTTACCTACCCATATAGTTTCCAAGTTCAAAAATTGATTTGTTTGGGAGGTCAAAACATTTCAATAGGGTATGTGCAGGATCATGATGGGCCAAAAAGTGGCAATATGATGGGTATGTGGCTGACGACTTTTTTTTACCCAAAATTGATGAAACGAAAAGGGTTTTTAAAGGAGATTCTCAGCTTTCCACCAATATAAATTATGACTTACTTTGAATTTAATAAGTAATTATTATTCATTTTCTATTCGAATTATGACTAAAGTCCTGATTGATAGGCTAATTGAAAAACATCTATAGCTTTCAAATGATATCACATTTTTTGAATCCAAAACATGCATCACATTCTATGCTTCACATACTATAGGATTAGAAAAGAAAAATTGAATTTCATAATTTTTGACCAAGTTAAGGTGGTCAAACATACAAGCTTTTATATTTTTAAAAGTTGTAATAAAAATTCATAATTAATTATTTACTTAGAAAAAAATTACAAAAAATATGCATCACATCGGGACATGAGTCCTCTACTTATATTTAAAATATTATAAAAAAATATTATCATTTTATTGTGGTTAGGGTGGTTAGACAAACACCTACTTCTTATTTTTTCCCTGAAATTTAAATACTATTGCATTGAAATTTCAAATTTTCACCAAATAGATTTTTTTAAAAAAAACAAACCTAGTAGTTTAGAAACTGTGATTGGGTGAAAATATGTGTTAGAAAACGAGCAGAAAAAAAAAGAGTGCAAACAACAAATATAAACACCCTACACCTCAAGATTGGGAAAATGATTAACTTAACAAAACAAAATGGAACATTTTACCTTGTTGAGTTGTCCTCTGGTTGGCCTTTCGATCTTTGATGGTGTATGCTCCTTTGATGACAGATAATGAGGATGTAAGATGGTTGAAGTTGGATAACAATGGATGTAAATGCTATGGTGAGTGCAAGAAAATGAGAAATTTGACTAAGTATGGCTCCAATGAAAAATTTGCAAGAGTTTGGCTAGCACAATGATCTCCCACAAAATGAAAGAAAAGAGGGAGTATTTATAGAGAATTTTGAATTCTCTATAGAAATAGATGGTTGAGATTAAACCAACAAGGCTAAGATGTAGGGCTATGGTGATTTGAGAACTCACAAGCCCTTACATCTTGACATGTGGCATGTGAAGTGGTTTGAAAAAGATGATCTGTAAATGAGTTGGAAGGAGAGTACATGACATGGAGGTACTACATAGTACCTTGGGATTTGGACAAGATCTCCTCATAAAGGAGGTCCTTGTCCCCATGTGGGTCAGAGGACATGTGAGGAATTAAAAATTCCTCAAATATCCACATGGGAATGAGAGAAAGAATTTAAAATTCTTTGAAATGCATTTGGGGATTAAATGTGAATTAAAAATTCACATGGGGAAAGGGGTTCCTTCTCCAAAAGGAGAAAGCCTTTAATAAGGTTGACCTAGGACACATTCCATAAATGACATGGAGATTAGGTTGACCTAATTAAGTGATTAAGGTTGTGCAAGTACCTTATTAGACAAATTAATGACATATTAGAGGCAAGTGGGGGATTATGGAGGATGTGACCCTAATGATGATTAGGGGTGTGCACATCTTAACCATAAATTAATTATGATTAGAAGAGGGTTAGGTGGCTAAGAGAGATTAGAGGCCAACTTGCAAAAGTTGGAGGATGTGACACATACTAATCAAGGTTTAGGCATGTGCACATCCCTAATGATTAGATAAGAAGATGGATTATGATTAAATAAAAATGATGGAGGATGTGACATATGAGGAATTAAATAAATGTCATATTTATTTAATTCATTTGATGAAAGGGGGAAGGTATTTAATTATTTAACTAGATACCTTAGGGATTAGAAGAACTTTAGAGGTATTGATTAAATAACAGTGATATTACTTAATTAATGTGGATAAGGGGATGTTTAGATGAAAAGGGATAAATTTGGATAAATTAAGTGTCCAAATTTAGGTGTCTATAGAAACTACATTCAATTTTCTATAAATTATATTCTTACATATTTTTGAAATAATATAGATAACTTATTCAAATTTTTACGTCAAGTTTCCTAACTCTGATTTTTCTAAATTTTTTGCCACTTAAGGGCTTGTTTTTTCCATGATGATCCTGCACATACCCAAAAAAATTATATTGAAATTGAAAATTATTGATCAAATTGGACAAATCTATCTGGAGCAAAGAATTCAGGTCTGGCTAGATTTGAATGAAATTGATCTAGTAACCATACTGTTTTCCCAAGGTACCATTATATCTATAGAAGAAGAAGCAATATGTCATACAAGGACAATACCTATGATGTTGTTGATCGTGCAAAGGTTTTTGGGTAGGAGAAGAGCAACCAAGCTCAACAACATGCCCAAGTAACACCATTAATGGATATCATTATAATGCATTTGATGTGGGTGAATTTGTGTTTATAGTATTTTGTGTTTAAAAACTTTCAAGATGTGAAGGAGAGTGTGGAACAGAAGGTTGGAGGAACTACTAAAATGGTTAAGGATAAGGCCTCTCAAGGCTCCCAAACTGCTGTTCAAAATGCTCAGCAGGGCAAGGAAGAAATTGGATCTATATTCCAATAGGTTTGTCAATTTTTTTTGTTTGGATGATAAACATTTTACAAATTTTAATTCTTCTCTAGTTTCTCATTGTTGGTGTTTCCATTTTTGTAGTAGTATGAGTATATTTGTTTCTTGTTTTAATTTGTGGGTATGTTTACACAGGCTAGGGAGAAGGTGAAGGGAGTAGCAGAGACTGGAGAATTCCTTCTCTAGAGTAAACGAGAGTGAGTAGTGACCATTTTTCACTATTCACTAGTAGAGGGTGTTTATTGTATTGTTTTAGTATTGCTCACCAGATTATGCTTTAGTTGTTTTTTTTGTATAATAAAAGTGGGTGGCTGTTGTCTGTAGAGAATTCCTAGTCAATATCAATCAATCTTTTTCAATCAGTTTTATGTCATATTATCAATATCTTGTCTTTGATTCAAAGATGGGAGATGTAGATGAGGGACATATTAAATGATTGGAAAATAAGAATTTGTGGTACTCATTTGATTTGATTAAAAAAAAATTTGATTGAGAAATATATTTAAGTTTTTATTACCACGTTTAATTTAATTCATATCTATTTATAGATTGAATAAAAAATTAATAATTTGATGATTATTGTTTTAATCTAAGGAAAGTAAGTTAATCTGATGAACATTTTTCAGATTGGAGAAAGAAATGAAAAGTTCTAATAAATTTCATGCACGATATTGATTTCAATGCAATTCTAAATTTCAAAAGCATTCCCATGGAAAGAAAAGGATGACAAGGTTACATGGGGCCACAAATAAAACCATAGAACCAATGCCTTCATTTATTAGATAACAACATATCTATTTTAGAATGAAATAAAAACACAACAAAAAGTGATCTGGGCTTGTACATATTTCCAAAAAAAATCACTGAAATCATGGCAAGTGACTTACGTCAATATTTTACACAAATTGTGTCATGCTCTCAAGTCTCAACGATGTCGATGAGAAAAATGGGTAGAATCTGCAAGAAAAATATTATGAAACCATACCAAAGTAGAATTTAAGAAAAATGAGTCGAGCCAAAATCAATCTCCATACAGTTGTTGCTTCAATCTATTCACAATAAACAAAAAGGAGATGCAAAAATATGGGGGTCTAGAGCTACTAGATTCTTGAGCTTGAGACAAGATTTTTGACTTTAGTGTTGCTTTTAAAAAATATATTACATTTAGATACACAATTTAAATCTACTATATTTTGGAATCATAAGACAACTTTATAATATTTTACTTTCACTCTACAATAATTCATTTTTTTTCTAAACTCTAGAGTATATTTGTAATTGCAACCCTTCCTCTCCATATACTTTTAAAAGACCATTCTATTTTACTTCTCTAAAACTTTGTTCCACAAATTTTATGCTTGAATTTCAAGATTTTTGATTTCCTGCAAGTTACTTTGACAATTTACAATACTCGTGTCTTTATGGCCCAGATTCTAAAGTTTCCCCCTCTCCACTTCTCGGGACTGTGTTAATATTTTGACTTGTTTGCTATCCAAATGCAACCCATCTCCATTGTTTTGCACTCTCGCAGTCCCAGGTCTTTCATTTTGGTCTATTATCTTAATTTTTTACCAACTTTTCTCCTCAAAAGAATATAATACTATCAAAACTTCCTATGCCATATTGTTGGGTACCTTGAATTAATTAGCACCATTTTTAGAGTATCAGAATTTATGATTAAGGTCTGATCAAAAGTAAGGAGTCCCCTGTTTCAGAGAAGCTCATTGTAATATACATTGTCCAGCTTAGTTGGCATAATGCTTTCCAAAGGTTCAGATTGGTTAAAAGTTTATGTGGGTGGGCATTTAAGCTTGAGGCGCTCAGCCAGTTGAGTGTCTAATGTAGGGTCCGCTCCACCAATGTTGTTGAAGTTGTAAAGCCTAGCCTTAACTAATAAGAAATTAGCCACACCAATGGAGTGTGCATCTGTGAGAGAACATACCAACATTGATGTAAAACTCCTTCAACTAGATATTATAACTTTTGGTTATCTAAATTTTACCATGACAGTACTTTCTTGATAGAACTACCATATATTCTTGAGAGAGACCTTTCTGCTGAAACAAATCCGTCAATTGTTGGACATTGTTGAAAGGAGAAGGAAAATTCTGATTGGTTTCGTTTTCCTTCGATGAAATCCTTCCGTCTTTGTGTTCGGCTAGGCCATGCCAACTAATTTTCACAGCCTGCAAAAAGGATAAGTCTTATATATGTTTTAAATTCTCTTGTGACAGACTCTTCTCGTAATATGTTTTATTCTCTTAAAGTTTCATTTTATCCCTCTTAGTTTAGTGTTACCTCATATGAACTATCTCGTGTAGAAAATGCAATAATGTCAGAACATGACACTACTTGAGGACAGACTAATTCTAATTTCCTTTTTGCTTCATCAATCACTTCAAACCCATGAAGCCTAAAATTTACAAGTGCCTCCTTCTCAAATTTATTTCCAGGTGTGGAGTCTATAAGAATTGATCCATCACAACCCTGCACACATGATAACATTATCATATCACATTTTACTTAGTTTTAAATCTTACAGGAAATTAAATCATTCTTCTCTATTTGTATAGCATTTTGATGATGAATCATGGAGTATGATGTGAAATATTGATGCAAAAAAGTGTACAAAATGAAATATGATCCGAAACGTTGATGCAAAAAAATCACAAAATTTCAATCCAAAAATCTAGATAAAATGAATTCAATTACTTACTGTCACAAAAAAATCATGAAAATGCATCCTTATAATGGTCGTAGCTAAAGTAGGGTCCTTTATTAGAGCCTCTAAGACTATTTTGCTGACTATGGTTTCAACTTGGGGACATCTATGGCTATAATAACCCACCTTCAGTCCACCATAACTATCAGCTGAAGCTGACATTATCCACAACATTTCCAAAATAGAAAGAGTGATTGATTTCTTCATTGTTATCTCCTCTACTCTCCACAAGTTACTCTTGTAGTCTAATTTCCCTATAACCTTAAGCTTGAATTTTGTCCTTCTTGAAGTTGTCACCCTATAGAAATTAAGGATAAATAAAAGAAATTGGTTTTGCAAGATCGAACTCCTAGAATGGTCTACTTATACTATGAGAGGTCACTTCTGCTAAAAACTATAGTACAACCAACGAAATGGTCTAGATGCTTAACTAATAATATATTAGCTAGGCCTTAAATGGTTATTCACACTACATAATATATTTAACAAAAGTTCTGAATTTTTCATATGGTATTTTATGCGGTTTTCCATCAAGGTGCATTTTCTAATGCGACCTCTGGACATATGTTTAAATTTTGATAGGCAATAGCTTGAAATTTGTAAATGAGCATTTTGAAATTGTACGTAGATGCCAAATGGAAAATGTAGAGATATTGGGTACATGATTTCCTATTGGCTTACATGTTTGTTGGGATACAGTGAAAAGAAAAATCTTCTATGAGCTCAACTTATTACTTATTATAAATTTTAAATGATATTTAGTTGTTTCATGTTTCTATTTGTGTTATATGTCAGCCACATCCAGAAGAGACTCCTCCATGGTTGGATGCTGAAATATTCTTTTTACTTTTCTCTACTGATTGGGTGAAGAGAAACAAATATTTAGATCTCTACTTTTCTTTACTAACTTGATCATTTTTTTTAATTCCTCTACAATATATATTACTAACCAACCAGTCATAGGTGAAGAAGAATGTTTTGTAACAACTCTTAAACAGTTGGAAATGGACAAGAAATTGCAAATGAATTAGCCAAAAGCTATAAGATGGAATATTTACCCCCTAATTTAGTTTTAGACTTTTAATTTGTTAAGAGAGTATTTCTAGATTTAATCAAAAAGAAAAATGCATGGAAGCCAATTACAAATAATTAATCAATTAAAAATATGTTTTCTTTTAATTTTTGATCAGCTATTTTTTCAAGTAGTGTTGTAAGCACATTTGAGCTCTACCTAATTATTTTTTATCTTACCATTTGAAGCAACACATGAAATGATGGAGATTAACAGGGGCATTGGACACCAACCAAGTATAATGCTAACTGAATTTAAGGTAGAAATAGCATTTAATATTTTTCCTATACATTATAGACCCTTGTTTGTGTATGCTTCTTCTATTTAGTTTTGCTTTTTGTAGTTTTCCATTTATCAGTAGATAGGTTTTTTTTTAAATTTCATATGTTGAAGATATTTTATGTAATCTCTTTTGATATTGACTTGGCAAAAGTTAGGTTTAAATGCAAAATTTTCCTTTTTGTTGTGGACCCATGGTAATACCATATCTTTATGGGTATGTGCAGGATCATCATGGAAAAAACAAGCCCTTAATGGCAAAAAATTTAGAAAAATTAGAGTTAGGCAACTTGACGTAAAAATTTGAATAAGTTATCTATCTTATTTCAAAAATATGTAAGAATATAATTTGTAGCAAATTGAATGTAGTTTCTAAACTACTAGGTTTATTTTTATTTTTTATATCTATTTGATAAAATTTGAAATTTCAATGTAGTAGTACTTAAATTTCAAGGAAAAAATAAAGTAGTTGTCTATCTAACCACCCTAACCACAATAAAATGATAATATTTTTTTATAATATTTTAGATATAAGTAGAGGATTCATGTCCCAATGTGATGCATATTTTTTGTAATTTTTTCCAAGTAAATAATTAATTATGATTTTATTATTACAACTTTTAAAAAAATATAAAAATGTATGCGTCTAACCACTAACTTGGTCAAAACTTCATTAAATTCAATTTTTCTTTTTTTACTCCTATAGTATAGAAGCATATAATGTGACAAATGTTTTGGATTCAAAATGTGATCTTGTTTGAAAGCTATAGATGTTTTCAACCAACCTATCAATTAGGACTTTAATTGTAATTCAAATAGAAAATGAATAATAATTATTTATTAAATTCAAAGTAAAGCATAATTTATATTGGTGGAATGTAACGCCCCTCCGTACCTCGTCCTAACCTTGTTATCATGAGTTGTCCTTTTGAGTCATGATTGCAGCTGGTGTTGAGTTCAATCATTTCTTTAATGGTGAAGTTACAGGCCTTGATTATAAAAGATAAAAGATTTATTAAACTAAAGGATAAACAAAATAATTATTTTAAGTTATTAAAATGAAATATAATTATTCTCTTGAGTGTTCTAGTTTGTAACGAACTTCCTTGCATGGAATATTCATTAAAGTCTTGATGGTGTGGAGGCGGTTACAAACAGTATTTTAGGAAAATTCTTAATGAGCAATTGCCAATTGACATAATTGTGGAGCATGCAAAATAAATAATAATTTGATAAATAGATTAAAGAACAATGCTTTAATGTGCCAATTTTTAAACAAGATTTAAATATAAGATATTCCAAGTGAGAATCACGAGTCAAGCTAGAGAGTTCTCCTTAATTTAAGAAATGTCTTCCTTTTATGGAGGAATGACTTTTAATGCATCGGATTGTAATTGGTTGCATGTAACGGTTCTTATAAACGCTCTGCACAAAAAAATAAAATCAAGGGGATGGATATTTCAAGATTCTACCATGCAAGTCAAGGAGATACTTAAGGATTGTAACTAACTCACAATAAAAAAGGCATGAGTGAAGGCAATTAAGGGGATTTTACGATGATTTGCAGGAGAGGTGCAATTTCAGAGGGAGAGGACATTTATGCATGCCTACATTGGAGAAAAATGGAGGATGATATAATTGTTTTACAAATTCTAGATGGGGACAAGGCGTTTCATTCCATTAGGGAATTAATTATTTTACTAAATAAAGGAACAGGTAGGGAATCCCTGATAAGGTTTGATGTCTGTTGCAATAGAGGACCTTTTGAGAAGGGAGGATTGTGGCATCTTCTTTATGGTGAGATGCAAGGAGAAAGGTAGAAAATGGAGTCATGGAGGATAGATCAAGGAATCGAGTCAGAAGAGGTTCAAAAACAATATCTCAGGCATCCTCCAAAGGACTTAATGGAGGTAACACCAGATTTATCGCTTACTGTTCTTGTCCACAGTTAGAATCTTTTTCCTGATCTTTATTTCTTTTACTCAGCATAACCGCATTTTGCATGTGTTTTGGTGAATGAATCTCTCTCTCTATCCATTCAATGTATTGTATTATGGGTATGCAAATGTGAAGCAAGTTGTGTGCAAAAATTTTAGACCTTTGGGTAACTATGCATGTCTTAATGTATTTCTAATTCGGCTTTCAAGATTGTCTTGATCGAGCCATTGTGTTCACCTTATTTGATAGAAAGAATGTGCCTTGTCTCGACAAAATCCTGTGAGTTCTTTGAATATGGCAATGAATGTTGAATAAATTGTCTAACAATAACAAGTACCCTTATCTTCTGTACTAAAACCTGACTAGAACACAGTGGGTAGGAGCTATGCTATTATTTTTATTCAATCTTCCTAAAATATCATATAGTCGAGTATTGTATCGTACTCTTGAACACACCATTATTCTTATAAAGATTGAGAGAATCTGTAAACCAATTTCATTCTGCCTCGAATCAGACTATTGATTCTTCCATGATATGTGATCATGCAAATTGACGGGGCAAGGGATTGGATCGAACGAACATTTTATGCTGTCGACCAGACTGAAAGGAAATGATTTCTCACATTTTTGCAACTGTAACCATCTTAATCATGGAGGAAGCCTAGCTTGCGTGCCCCATCTGATGTCGTTAATAAATATATTGTTCAAGTGAAGAAATATAGGACCAACGAGCAGATTATTTAATTCTCCTGGTATTTAGGGATTAACTCCTCTGTACTTTTTATTTCTCAACTCGAAAGTCTTTCCTTTCTAGTTCACCAATTCGCTGTAAGTTTGGGGCCAAATATTTTCATGTTTGTAAGCCAGCTCTTCAGGCAACAAGATCTCTGTGTTATTTCTGAATCCTTTTTAAATTTTGTGAGAGTATACTTAAGACCACCTATCTCCATTTGTACCTGTTCCAACCCTAAGTATGGCAACATAAATCCTGTAGCTTCTAGATTTACTCGGTTGATACCTTGAAACAATGGCCTGCGGCGTCATAATCACACCACAATCTCATGTTGATAACTTCCAATTATCTTAAATATGTACCTAACCTTCATGCATACCACATGCATGCAATCTCTTGTTTCGCAGATTTTCCAGTTCAATCAGCTATGTTTTCAAAAACTGAAGATCCTCCTAAGCCACTAGCGTAGTATTCTTTGTTTTCTTGAGACTCTTTCATTGATACAGATCGCCGGTTGGATTTAATCATTTTTATTTCACCGTAAGGTTGTGCTCAGGATCCTTGAATCCCAAGGAAATTTATATAACATTAACGTTCAATTTCAGTCAATATTCGCTCTAATACTAATGTCGCTATTCACCCAAATTACTTTGTAATTTACCACTCATTCTTCAACTCACTGGAAATTCATATGTCTCTGACAGATCATAGAATGATGATTAATGATGCTCATCTTGTTAGCTAGGATGCCTATCATGTGCAACCCATTGACTTCATCCTTATATATTAAGAAATCAATCTTACGTATCTTATTCTGAACTTTTACATGCATTTGTTTCGCCTCTATCCTAAGGCTAGCATGACCAGTGTATGGGTTGATGGTATACTAAATATGAAATCCTATCATTTGTCCGATGTATACACTTCTAACAACAAAGGAAACAAAATAACCTTTATCTTACGCAAAGAGATCATCTCAGTCTAAGAATAGGAAAGGATATGGAGATCTATACCTAACAAAAGGTTAGTCAAGTATGCAGTAAGAGGCTTGTCTAGGGTGCATTCATTTCAGTTAAATACATGGAATTGCATTAGTTTTATATGTAAAACTTAGTATTGACTATTTGAGTATCCCTTATGATAAATAGAGTTATAAGTTCAAACTATCTATATTTTTCCATGAGAACGATATTTATTTATGTTGAATGTAAGTGAACGTATATGTAAATATTAGATTCTTGATTATTGGTTAATTGTAAAATGAATATGAAATTAGAGAAATTATGTTCCTTGCTAATGTGAGAGTCTTTGTTTGAAATTTTCTTTTATGTGGTTGAATGTGTTGTAGTATTGATAAGTATATCAAGTAATATGTCAATTGTGGAGTGAGAGTGAATTTGGTTATTTCTCAAGTGGAAATGATGTTTATTTTTGGAGTCGTTCCCAAATGCTTGGTTATTACGAGATAGCTTTAATAGTGTTTCTTGGGTTGTTTTGATTTGAGTTTGATGTTGATCGTGAGATCAAGATATTGGTGCCACTTTGGTGGAAAACATTGTGTTAATGACTTACCAATTTTCTAGAGGTTGGGGAAATTGTTTCTTTATGATTGACTTTACATGTTGGTTTTTAGTGAACTGTTGGTCTTTACTTGGTGTTGACTATGTGGGTTTTTAGCCATGTTTTTGGAAGCTATCTTATTATGAATGATTTTGTGTGGGATGGTGTATGCCTTGCTTTACATGATTATTCATGTGGTTTTATATGTTCTGCATGTTGGCTTACCCAGTTAGTGACTTTTGGTTTTGTTGCTAGGGGGAGTGGCTTTCAATGGGGGCCAAGACCCGGAAGTGGTCCCAGGGTAACTCATTGGAAGTTTCTTAATCAAGTGAAAACATTAATAATTAATTAGGGGTTTTGGATAGAATCACACATTAAAAAGAGATAAGTGAATTCCTCACTCATGTTTCAAGTGCTCGTATAGGCTTGAGATGAGATGAGAAGGCCTGGAATGGCAAGACCAACTATCTCATCCCCATGAGAGGTGTGTTGATGCCACATAGGTTACATGAGGGGTCGGAGATCAGTAGAGGTTACCGAGGTAACCCACGAAGGGGGGCCAGGGCCTAGGAAGATCTACCAGGGTAACCCATGACAAACTATGCGATGACACTCTTTCCTTTAGCAACCCTGCTTACCGTGTTGGTTGTCTTTCCTGTTGTTCTTGTACCTCTGGGAACAGTTGTACCTTATGTTATTGTTTCATATATGTTTTATGACAACTTTATTGATGCTATTGAAGGGTGCCCTTTGATTGTTTTTGTTGGTTGATACTGTGATCTCTTTGAGAGCTTTCGAATCATAATTTTGTTGGAACCTCTTATAGTTCTTGTTGGGTTCCCTTATCATGTTGTGGTTAAGAGTTGTTGATGTTATGAGATGTTCCTTGTGTTGATGTTTATTTCAAGTAGATGTTGTATTGTGAACGTCAATGCTTTATTAAGTATTTTTGTGTGTTTCCCTCATTTGTTGGTCTTTTGTTGGAGTTGTTATTTCATGTGATGGGATTTATCTTGTGGCTCTCGTTGTGAAGTTTGTAAACTTTGTCCTTCATGATGGTTTGGTTGGGGTTCCTTCTTGTCTTCTCCTAGTACAGGGGTGGTCGGGTGGAACGTGCTATGCACCCCATTGGGTCCCCAACTGATGGTTGAGTTGTTTAGAGCTGCAGCAAGTTGCGAAGACTCCAAAGTCGTACCAGTGCTAGATCTAACCTTGTGGCCTTGTTTTCTTTCTCTTCGTTTGTATGCTCCTTGTTATCGTACCTTTCCCTTGCTTGTTGGGAGGTACTATTGTAAGGATGTAAACCTTAAACTTTGTAAATTCATGATCTTAATGTAATGGTCATGTTCATGATATTTATCCTTCGTATAATGTTGTTGAAACAAAAGTGATGCAGTCATGTAAACCCCACGAAATTTGTTGTAAGTTGTTCTTGGATTGTACCATTTCAAAAGATGAAAGTTAATATGATGTTGCATATTTGTTATTACAAAAAAAAAATTGTTATCAATGTTAGTTGTTATTGCTTTTCTTTGGGGTTTCGTGGTGGGGCATTACATGACTTTACACACTTCATTCTTCATTGTCACAAGATCACATTTCACACTTCAATTCATACCTCTCTGCTTCACTTTCTTTCACAAAAACACACACTTCTTACTTATCATCATCAACACTTAATTTCTATATATATGTATAAATTTTAAAAATAATCATATCCTCAATTGGGTCAAGACCTAATTAGATGAAATGTGTGACACCATAATCTATCGGCTCAAAAATCCATCATACATACCTTTCAAAAGAAACCAAAATGTATTCTTCATCAAAATAGGTCAAAATGATCTATAATCACTTATGAATCCACTTCATATTCAATTCAATATAGCATGACTCCAAAACACTTGGGTCAACACCACACAACAAAATTGGTGAAGCAACAACTAATTGAACCAACTATTCATTCACAACTTGACATGAGGACAACCAAACCACTTGACACTTGGAGTGCACACACATTTGACATCTTCAAACACTTTCTCAAATCCAAAAATCATAATAATCATTTGCGGTGGAATACATAGCATTCTAACATGAACTGCACAATAGTAACCCTATTTCTACCTAGCTCGATACTCTTTCATCAATATCTTCTACTGTGAAAGACATACAACCCTAAAAATTGAATGTAGACTCCTTCAAAACATACCATGATTACCTCAAAACTACATGACAAGATATTATAGTGTGGAGAAATGCAGACCAAAATAATTATGCTCTGTTACATCACTATCTTAGTCAAACACTTAGCCAAATTTCCCAAACACACTTGGTCTGCTCCAGACTATATTCATACTAATGAGCCATCACTTCTACAATTCATTTCCATCAATGAAATCACCATATGCCATCATGATCATGTTTTCCAACACCCATGTGTGGGACACATTGACACATGTAGCTAATGGATTACACAACATGGTATCATATTGATTAGGTCTAATTATCATAAGCAAGATTAATAATATGTGTAGGAGAAAAACATATCTTAACCTAAGGAAAATAAATACCTACACAAAATTTAGGCATGATGGATTGGGGTAGGTGGATATCTAGCGGTGACTAGGTGTTTCTCTAGTGGCACTAGTGGCACTAGTGGAACTAGTGGCAACTTGGTCATGGGTGAGTACCAATAATATAGTGAATTGGTGGTGAATGAGTATCTAGGTCTAATATTTATTTAGTGGTTCCACTCTAGATGTATGGTGATGTCTAGTGGCACCCCTACATGCACCACTCTAAGTTTTGCCCCCCTTAATGCCCAAAAAAAGGTGCCTATTGTTGGTTAACACATTTTTACACTATTTTAAATTTCCAATCATTCATTATTTTGCCCAATCTTAGTGTAGATCATCAACCAAACTTTGGGTAAACTATTTATATGTGAAATAATTTCCCTCTGAATTTTGTGAGGTACAAATCCCTCATTGCATATATAACATGTTTTTTTTTTAATTCTAAAACTTAAAATGTGGGTATAATTTTAACTAGAAATAAGAAAGGAATAAGAATAAAATAAAATGCTCATAAATTTTTATAACTAAAATCCATTAAATAAATTTTAATCATGAAAGACATTTAGCACATAGTCTAATTTCATTCCACAAAATGTTAACATATAAGTTCTATCAGTTGAAGAAAATTTTGAAACCAAAGTAGATTCAATAACTCAAAATGATTTTCACATTCACACATAAATTTAATAACCAAAATAAATCAACTATAACACACAAATTATAAGATGGATCCAATTCATTCATTAATCTAACTATTTCTCACAGATGAACAACTTTTAGTTTCAAAAGGTCTCCTATTTCATTTCCTTAAAATTTGCTAAAAAAATTCATTCGATTACATCATGTTCATATATATAATCATAAGTGTAACTGTATACACCTAAAAATGGTTTGGATATATCTAATTAATTAAATACAATTTATTTGATTAATTAACCTTTAATTTATCTACTATTAAATAAATAGAAATATTTATTTATATAGTTCACGTTTAAATTCTTCTATCTTTATCATATTAATATCCCCTTAATTAAATAAAAAAAATAATACTTTGTTTATTTAATCATCTAATTCTTCTATTATTTCATCTAAATTAAATAAAAAAATTTAATAATTTTTTTATTTAATTATTAAATTCTCTTATTTATTCTATCTTAATCACACCATTCTATCTTAATTAAATAAACAAGTTCACGTACATTTTTTTAATTTAATTATCTATTTCTTCCATCATATTTATTTAATAAACAACTTACTATAGTTTTCTTTATTAAATTAAATATCTTCTTTTGCTAAAATTGGAAAAAATCAAATATTCAATGAAAGCATATTTCTACAGCTAATCATATCCACCTACCAAATTAGATATGGAATGTCTAATTTAATTCAACTCAATCTTCATGGGAAAACTTGGAGACAAATTGGAGACAAATTTGCATGAAAACTTCTTCATCTTCTTCCATCAATTTCTTCCTATCTTCTGGCTGAATGTTTTTGTGGGGAGGAGCAATCTCCATAAACATCTCAGATTTCTTCATCTTTCACCATTCAATTCTTCAGATCAAATCCAGACCTTTGCTTTGCTGCCCCTTCACAAATGTGCTGTCGTGAATCTATAAATACAACTTCTTTCTATAGGAAAAGGATCCCAACTTTGTGTAAACTTACTATGTAGAAATATCAATTTAGCAATCAAGCATCTTAACAAATAGCAATAGCAATAGCAATCATTTTAGAATAGAAATCATGGCTTTTCATTTAGCTACATCTTAGTTTACTGTAACTTCTTCTATCAAGTTTCATGTCAATTTTAATCACAATATCATCAGCATATCATTTAGCAATCATCATATAAGATTAGTTTCTTGTATTTAAAAGTATCTCATTCTCTAGATTGGCATTTTAACAGTCACAGTGCTTACAAAATCTGATAGCCTCATGATTTAATAAATCTTTGGATATAGAGAGCAATATGATGCTTTCAATAGATTTCTTGCTTCTATTAGATTAATTATTGTTTAGATCTATTGATATAATGTCTTATTGATTGTTGATTATCATTACACATATTTTACTCACACATTAAATTGGTGCCCACTGTGGGGCTCTTGCCCTATTTTTAATAATTTATTGTAGTTTTTGGCAGGTCACGACTAGAGACGAATTAACACATACAACACCCGTTCTATTGCATTTGAACTCTCTAGTGCATCTAGATTCTCCAACGATTTAATAGATTGTCTAGTGCATCTGATAGATTCTCTAGATTCGCATTTGATAGATTCTCCTGATGCATCTCGATAGATTCTCTAGTGCATCCGATAGATTCTCTGCGCATCTGAGATTCTCTAGCACATCTGATAGATTCTCCAGTGCAACTGATAGATTCTTAGCACATTTGATAGATTCTCTAGTGCATATGATAGATTCTCCAGTGCATTTGATTGTTTCTATAGTGCACATGACCTCTATTCTAGCACATTTGCAATTTGTCTAATTTGTTGTTGGATCTGACGTGACGATGACCAGTGGTTTTATTGCTAATTTTGGATTAAAATGAACCAATCATAGGGTAGCCATTTGGATTAAAATGAACCAATCCTAAGATAGTCATTTGGATTAAAATACACCAATCCTAGGGTAGTCATCATACATTGCTATCTCGGTTAAAATGAACATCATATCTTTTGACAAGCAATATCTTCACATAGAATAGCAAATCGTCATTTGGGCTTTAAAACTGAACATTGTTTGCTATGATTGGACGGTGATAGACCTATGCTCTCCCCTTAACTAGGTGATCAAAATGCTAGAATCATGTTTTAATTTCATGCACTTTATGCTTTGTTAAAAACCTTTAGCATGCCTACTCTTGTGGGAAAAATTACTCACCCAAGAGGAATGACCTAAGTGGGAACACCTAAAGCCAAGGATTCGAACCCACTATAATCAAAAGTGAGTTGTTGATGAAAATACACTCGACGATAGTGTGCAAGATAACCATCCCCAAATCCTTTGTTCTAAAGGTTGGGAGGTCTCCTAAGGGAGTTTATCATTTGCCGCACTGAATGTAAACCCTTACTATGAGCCTTAGTGTAGAAGCTAACCGAGTCAATAGACAAACATTATAATACTCACAGTGCAAGGGGAGGGAAGAACCTTCCCCCAAGATTCTCACCATATAATTACCAAGGACCGTTTTCTCAAGGGATCAAGAAATCTAACTTTGAGTACACGCCTAGAAAAGACAAAAACATGGGTTCCCTCTAGGGGGCGACACGACTGTGTGAGTCGACACAATTTTAAGATGTGGGCTTTGTTTATTATGATGACCTTTTGACCTTAAGAGTGAGTATGCTTGAAGTGTATTCTTGTTCAAATACTAGTGAAAATCACAAGGGATCATGCTCGAGCCTTGAACATACACTCAATGTTGTAGATTCTAGGACTTAAAAACAACTATTTTACAATTTTTTGCTGTGTTTTCAAAACATTAATTCAGATAAGATCATCCAAAAAAACACAAGAGTTTGACAAATCAACCTGTGACATTTATGTTAAGGGATTGGAAATCATCAACATTTGTCAAGAAATCCCTTGCAAAAAGAATCAAGAAACCAAAGAACAACTTAGCTACAAGAAACTTTTGGAAAGGAGACGCTTCTTATATCAAAGTAGGAAAATCTTGCTTGAACATCAAACTTTCATCCATATATATCATGACTTTTCTAGAGGATGTACTGATGATTTTTCTTTAGAGCCTTTATATTCACAAGCTTATTTCAAACAAAGAGCTCTTTCACAAAGGCATAATCATAGTCAACTCATTCATCATTCTTTCATCCCACAACCAGCGATACAATATTCCCACCACCCAAAACAATTGTTACAATAGAGAAAAACTTGGAAACATTAGGCTTTTTGCAAAAAAACCATCATTTTTCAAACTAAGATCAAAACATCTTAAAGGGCATCAATTTAAAATCAATTTCCAATTTTCATTTTAACTCCCATAATAGGATCTATCATCCTTCATCTAGGGAATCAAAATCTGAAAATTAGAAATTCCTTAGTCATATCAATAGGATTCATCATTCTATTTGGCTAAGGCATCAATTATCCAACAAATTTCTCTCCCATTTGTGATCTAAGTTTAGTAAAAAATTGATTCAAGCATATGCTTGTTGTCACAATATCCCAAAAACAAAGAGAAGAAGATGAAAGAGAGAATGCACTTGGCAACATGGGTGATAGAGAAGAAAAACCCTTTCATAGATTCCACCAAAATGACGTTAATGAAATAACCCAAGAGGATATCCAAATGGCACAACAAGATCCTAACTTCCATAAATTTATGGAAAAAGTTTTAGAACAAGATATGGAAAAATACCTTTTGATGCTAGTTGAACTAGGTGCACAACTTCCAAAGGACTTCGACATCAATCGACTAAAAGAAGCACCTAGAGCAGCTGAAACTAAACCAAAAAACACACAAAACATAGATCAAGTGGTTGCCCTAACACATAAAATGAAAGACTTGCAACAACAAATTCAAGATATGCAAAAAGGAACCACGAAAAGGTACTCTTTACAAGACATTTTTCCTGATCCTTTTGATCCAAGTGTCGACATGATACCATTTCCTAGACATTGTGAATTCCCAAAATACGACAAGTACAATGGTAAAATGAATCTAATTGATCATGTGAGGGAATTTAGAACCATGAGTTTAGAATTTGCACAAGAGGAAACTTATCTAATGAGGTTATTTCCAAGGAGCTTAGGAGGTCAATGTATGGGATGGTTCTCTAAACTACTAGGAATTCAAACTTTTGAAGAACTAGTCAACAGGTTTATCTCACAATTTTCCTATAATATTCAACATGAGATAACAATAAAGGACCTTTACAATATGAAACAAAAGAAAGGTGAAAAATTCCTCTCATTTCTACAATGATGGCGAAGGATGTTTGCTAGGTATCCTCATTCCATACTTGAAGAGGAAAAAATGGAACTATTCATTGACAATCTAATTGATGAAATGAGCTACAGGCTTGATTTACAATGTCCAACAACATTTGAAAAAGTAATTGAAAATGGGCTCAAGATTGAAGAAGCCTTGGTCAAAAGAGGCGTAATAAAACATTACAATGAAGGATCAAACAATACAAACTCCTCCAATCACTATACAACAACAATGATAAACCCAAGTTTTGGAAAAATAATAGAAATATTGGTAACAATGATGCTATAAATGAGACACAAAATGTGAAACTAGTATTTAATTTGATAGCAACTACTAGAAATACAAATCAAAACAATGACCAAAACATCAATCAAAATGTCAATCAAAACAACAATCCGAACAATGGAGAATCTAAACCACAATCATATCAAAGACCATGAAATCGACGAAGATTTACACCATTGGGGAAAACACTAGAATCAACAATGAGAGAACTCCTTGCAAATGGACTTATCACATTTCTTGAAGCAAGAAATTGGGAACCAAAAGTAAAACCATCATGGTGGAATGACATAGACTATTGTAACTTTCATAAGAACAAAGGACATAAAATGAATGATTCTATGCAGTTGAAACATCTAGTAAGAGATTTTATTGACAACAAGAAAGTATTCATAGAAAGACATCAAACAAACAATGATCATAACACATTTAAAAATCCTTTACCAAATTATGAAAAGGGAGAATCTTCTTCTGCAAATAGTAAAGGTAAAAATGTGAACTACATTTATGACAACACTATTCATTATATTTATGAGGTTGAGAAGAATGGCGTCACTGATAATCAAACTGATAACATTGGAACCAATGACATCATATCACTAAACATGATCCTGAACATAGACACATCCAACAATCAGATCAATGTCATAAAAATTAGGGAAAACCAAGATCATCAACTAGTCAACGTGACAACAAGGGGGCAATCCAAGGTAATATTGAAAGGAGTTGCATCTAAAACCACTACCCCCCTTCAAATCAATACAACATAGTTGATCAACTACAAAAAATACTAGCACAAATATCAATATTGGAACTCCTTAAAATCTCACCATCCCATAAGGAGGTTTTGGAACAAGCTCTTGTGGCCACCACAATACCCAATAACCTAGATGTTTGTCAATTTCAAGCTATGGCGGGACATTTAACCACGCCTCATTGTCTATCATTTTTTGAACAAGACGATGTATCACTTACTCACCCACACAATGCCACCCTTCATATTGAAATTTTAATCCATAAACACCGAGTAAAGTGTGTCCTAATAGATGGTGGAGCTGGTTTAAACATTTTCACTTTAAAATTGATCCGTGCACCAGGTTATTCTGATAATGCTATTGATGCCAAAAGGAAAATCACAATAAAAAGCTATGATGAAGAAGAGAGATCCTCCAAGGGATTGATTGTATTGCCCATTCAAGTGGGACCAATTATGAAGAATATAGGTTTCCAGGTGTTAGAAAAATAATTGACTTACAATATACTCTTGGGACATCCTTGGATTCATGAAATGCAAGTAGTGCCTTCAACTTATCATCAGTGTTTAAAGTTTCTGGTCAATGGACAAGAAATCACTATTTCAGCTGACTACAACAATCCCCAATATTGTAGCATGCTTAAAATAGCTCAAGAAACATTTGTGCCCCATAATAGGGAGGCAAACACTTCTAGTTCATCCAATAGTGAAAGGAAACTAAACGTTGTATCTAAATGGGTTGAGAAAAAGGACCAATCAAAAGAGACAAGCATTGCTGACTCCACTACATCAAACAATGGAGCTCAACTGGATTCTCTATCACAACAATTCAAAGAAAAGATCCAGTTAAAAGACAAAGGCATGGGAGAATATTCCATTGAACAATATTTGTGTTTTTCACAATTGTTGCCATCTCCGAAATCATATGGGAAGCCATTAACATCAACACAACCTACCATGGTTTTTAATGATAGATTTATAAAGGTAGGTACTTTAGAGGATGAATCTGAAGATAAGGCCATCCTTAATTGGCTCTAGAAAGATGAGGAAGCATCTACATCGACAACTATTAGCATAAAGACAGATCAATATGGAAAGGGAAAAATAATATTAGAGAAAATGGGGTATGAAGGACAAGGACCTATTGGAAAAATAAAAGAAGGCATTGTAGAACGTATCCAACCTTTCACACTTCAGCTGAAGGACAAAATAGGACTGGGATATACAGGGGAAACAAAAGAAGAAAACACTCATAGAGTTGTTGAAAGAATCCTTCAAATGCAGGATAGCTTTGAAATAGATTCTAATGAGTATGAGTGGGATTCTTTATCAAAAACACCATACAAGGACATACCAATTGATTTCATAAAAGATTATGCACCCACACATGAGGAGGGACAAAGTTCGGGGACTAGACCCCTTGTATTTGGATCACAAAATATCGATGAATCAAGTGAAGATGAATAAATATCGAGTGAGATAGATGACTTGCAGAAGAGTAATATCATAGACCTTGACATCACCACTAACAAATTTGACAACATTGCTATCCGGACCCTTACTGTTGTTGACCTTAGCCAATCTGATGACCTTTTACTCTTAATGCATCCTGAACTTATCAACTAGGAACCAACATAACCTATCAATTTTCCTATCTTTGTGAATGATGAAACTATCATAAATTTTCTTTGTTATGATGAAGATGACACAAGTTCTAATCATAATTCTCATAGTGACAGTTTAGGTCAGAAGGGTGTCAAATATTTCAGTTGCAAAATTGAAAATAGGAATAATGGATCTAATGGTGAAAACCATTCAATCATGGCAGCATTAGATCTCAAAAAGTAAAAGTAAAGAACACATTTGATGGTGAAAACCTTTCAGAGGCACCAAAAGATGGGAGATTTGACACCCTTCTAGAACACTATCATGAAAGATCATCAGTGTTGGTGAAGCCTACACAGTCTATCAATATCGGCACAACAAAAAAGGACAAGACTCTACATCTAGTAACATCTATGACTGAACAAGAAAAGCTTGAATTCACTAAGTTATTTGAAGAAAGACACATGAACTTTGCTTGGTCTTACTCTAATATGCCAGGTCTAGATCAATATCTTCTAATGCATCATTTATCCCTACCATCTGGGATAAAACTTGTGAAACAAAAACTAAGGAAAATGCATCAGCATATTGCCTTGATGGTAAAGGCTGAGATGAAAAAGTTGTTAGATGTAGGATTCATCAGATCTATTGATTACACTGAGTGGATTTCTAATATTGTACCTATTTCTAAACTAGATAATAGTATTAGAATATGTACCGACTTCAGAGATCTCAACAAGGCATGTCCAAAGGATGATTTTCCTTTGCCAAACATTGACATTATTGTTGAATTAACAATAAGACATGCCATTTTATCACTTATGGATGGCTTCCCAGGGTCTAATCAAATCAAAATAGCACTAGAGGATCAGGAGAAAACAACATTCACATATCCATAGGGAGCATTCTGCTAGAATGCCATTCCCTTTGGGTTGAAAAATAGAGGTGCCACATATCAGTGTGCAATGACCACCATTTTCCATGACATGATGCATACTTTTATGGAAGATTACGTGGATGATATATTAGAAAAGTCATATACCAGAGAAGGACATCTAGAGATCATGGATAAAATCTTTACCAAATTAGAGAAGTTCAATGTCATATTAAATCCTAAGAAATGTGTGTTTGGTGTAACATCAACAAAGCTTCTAGGATACATAGTATTAGAAAAGGGTATCGAAGTGGATCCTTCCAAGGTCAAGGCCATAATGAAAATGCCACCACCAAAGAATATCAGTCAATTACAGTCTCTACAAGGCATGCTACAATCAATCAGGAGGTTTATCTCCCAATTAGCAGACAAAAGTCATCCATTCAATCATTTTCTACATAACAATGTCTCGTTCAAATGGGATCAAGGATGTGAAGTAACTTTCAATCAAATAAAGCAATATCTAATGTCGCCACCCATACTAATGCAACCTGCGGAAGAGAGACCCTTATTACTATACATTGCAACAATTGAGATTTCTTTGGGAGCTCTATTAGCACAGGAAGATCCTAAGGGAAGGGAACATGCTATCTATTATATCAACAGGACTTTGAAAGGTTATGAGATAAATTACACCTTCATCAAAAAATCTTGTATGGCAGTCATATTTGCTACCCAAAAATTGTGGCATTACATGTTAGCCCACATAGTCAAACTCATAGCAAATATTGATCTGTTAAAGCATTTACTTAGTAAGGAGGCTCTACCAAGAAGACTAGCCAAGTGGGTCACAATCTTGAGTGAATTTGATATCCAGTATGTGGATAGAAGAGCCTTAAGGGTCAAGTGATTGTCGATCAGTTAGCTAAAGCTCCATTACCAGATGATCATCTGATGAACATTGAGTTTCCTAATGCATACATTCTTACTGTGACAACACAAAAATGGAGGCTTTATTTTGATGGGTCCTACACACAACGTGGGTCGGGTACGAGAATTCTATTTGTTACACCTCAAGGAAATGTCATCCCAAAGTCCTATAGACTCATGTTTCCCTACACAAATAATGTGGCAGAATATGAGGCATTAATCTTTGGCATGAAAGTGGTAGTTGAATGGAAAATCATAGAGCTACAAGTATATGGAGATTCACAACTAGTCATTTATCAGGTAAATGATGAATATCCAAAAAAAGATGAGAAGTTGATGCCCTATAATAAAATGGTGGATGATTTCAAAAATTACTTTGTAGATATCAAATTTGAATAGATTCCAAGGTCAGAAAACAAGGCTACTGATGCTATGGTGACAATTGCTTCCTCTTACAGTTTCTAGAAAAGTGAGGTCGTTATGAGTTTATGGTGGAACAAGTGTCTAACCATGCTTATGATAATCCAAAATCTCAAACCATATGCCATTTAGTTGACATTGAATCCTCAATTTATGGAAAGACCTACACTTACCTAAAAGATAATATCCTTCCTCCCGATCTTTCCAGAAACCAGAAACGCAACTTCATTCGCCAAACCACACGACATACCTTAATTGCTAACTACCCTTACTGTCGAGGTCTAGATGGTACTCTTCTCTAGTTTCTAGAACATAATGAGTCTAAGATAGCTTTATGTGAGGTTCATGAAGGTATTTGTGGAACTCATTCAAGTAGACTAACCCTAGCAAAGAAACTCCTCTATTTGGGGTATTATTGGCTGAATATGGAGAAGGAGTCTTTTTAGTTTATTAAGAAGTGCAAAAAATGTCAGATACATGGTAATATAATCCATGCATTGGCACAAGAATTGCATGCATTCACTTCAACATGGCCTTTTTGTCATTGGGGATTGAACCTAGTAGGAAAGATTAATCCGTCTTCATCCAACAAACACAAATTTATAATCACAACAATGAAGTACTTGAAAAAGTGGATAGAAGTGGTTCCCTTAACAACAATCACTGGAAAACAAATTTCTTCTTTCATATTGAATTACGTCATCTATAGGTATGGAATTCCTTAGTCCATTGTCACATACAATGGTCAAGCTTTTAAGAATTAGGATTTTCAGGAACTGTGTGAGAGGTTCCATATCCAACATCATTTTTCAACACCCTACTATCCTCAAGGAAATGGCCAAGAAGAGGCCTCAAACAAAATAATTCTGAAAATCCTAAAAAAGATAGTCAACGATGTTGGACGTGATTGACACGTTCAATTAAATCCTGCTCTCTGGGGATACCAAAATAGCATCAAAACACCTAAAAGAGCTACATCATATGCCTTGGTATATGGATTAGAGGCCATCCTACCTATTGAGGTGGAAATACCATCACTCCATGTATCACTGAAGGGTATTATTAGAGATGAGGATTATAGAGTCTCTAGACTTCAGGAATTGGAATTGTTGGATGAACATTGTCAACAATCTATAAACCATTTGAAGGAATACCAATAGAGAATGTCCAGAAGCTACAATCATAGGGTAAAGCCTAGATTCTTTCAGGTTGGTGACTTGGTTCTAAAGGAAAACCCTAGAAATCAACAAGACAGAGAAAAGAAAGGAAAATTTAAACCTAACTCGCTAGGTCCTTTTGTTGTCATATCATTCTATGGATCCAGAGTCTATAAACTATCTACACTTGAAGGGGATCTATTCAATGAACCTATCAACAGTATCCATCTTAGAAAGTTCTACACTTGAATCACCTAGTACACGGTTCAAGTCCTGGAAAAATGGTTGCCTTGATGAAAACTTGGCAAACAGGCGTCTTGGTGATAGAAAAAAAAAGAGACAAAAAAATCATAAAGTCTGAAAAAGTGCAATAAAAACATGTAGTGAAAACCTAGAAATAAGTGCTACTTCTGATTTAAACCAGCAGTTACATCTATTGGAGACATGCCATGGTCGTTCACTTTCGTAATCATTTCCATCCATTATCATATCCTAGCAACATGGTCGTGTCTCACCCTAGCTTGGGGAAAAAATCTTGAACTCACTGGGGGGCAATAAACTTGAGATTAAAAAATTAGACAAACAATAGTATGACAATGCAACAAACACAATGATCATAGGGAAACTCAACATTGAACATACATCAAACGTAATTTTTTTTCATAAAATCAACCATCGATATCAAATAGCTAAAATCAAATCAATCAAAACAACTTTAGATGGATGATATTCTTTTGAATCATGATTTCATCACTTTAGCTTGAATGTTCAAATGTTGTACTTTGATTTTTGCTATCATTTCGTTGGATCAACTTGATGATGTATAGAACTAGAGAAGCTAGGAAGAAGAATGGTATTTTTCTTTGTCTGCTATCTATGGGTTGATCATTATTATTGTGTGAATTGTTGCGAGACGTGCTCTACCAAGTATCATTGATGACATTCAGAATTCACATATTAAAATGATTGATTCTTGTTTTTTTACACAAGAAATGCTTAGGACATATTGGTTTCATTATACCTAGATGCTTGTGTTCACTTGCAATATCAAAAATAATGAAAGTAGTACTCAGGTCATCATGGTCTAACTTATACCATCGATGCTTGTACATAATTTGCATGGTTAAATTAGATTGCATTCATATTAGTTTTGCATCTGCATTATAGATTTTTGAAAGCTAGTGAATCAATAACATGATAGAGCAATCATAAAATCTCTGACTGAATAAGTGTACATCATCAAGTTTCACTACATCAATCAATCCTATACTGGGGCATATAAATCAAAGCTAATAAACCACATCAACTAACGATATCTATATTGTCCTACACCAGATGCAAAATCATGTCCCATGTCTTTGGGAAGAACTCTAAAATACTCCTATGATCATAACATATTGCAAATCAACAATATTATCAATCAATCAAAAATTAATTAGCCTATCAATCTAATTGGCTCTGGTGAGATTTTGATCAAATCTCATGAGCGTCTATTATTGAACCTTGCCTATCATGAGGTCAAACATCAATCTATTATTGAACCTCGCCTATCATGAGGTCAATCAATCAATCTATCAATTAACCTCTCCTATCATGAGGTCAATCAATCAATCTATCATTGATCCTCGCCTATCATGAGGTCAATAAATCAATCTATCATTGATCCTCGCCTATCATGAGGTTAATCAATCAATCTATCATTGATCGTCACCTATCATGAGGTCAATCAATCAATCAATCATTGAATCTCACCTATCATGAGATCAATAATCTTCTAATCTAGCAGGATCATTAATCAATATCAAATCAAAGGCTACCATAATTGAAACTCATCAAACACAAGGAGGCAAAGTAGGGCAACATTTAATCATCTGGAAAAATCAATATTTCTTTATCGGGAGATAAATCGTTGAATCATCATAAAATCATGAAAATCACAAAAAATCCAAAAAATATCCAAAAAAATTAAAAATTCATTGATTTATCTCCCAAGGGGGCATATATCCATCATCATAGCAAAATCAACGTCTGGGGCATACCCAAAAAAATTTCGTCAATACTGGGAGCAACGACAAAATTTTCTTTGAAGCAATGCGTAAACACATCACTTCAAAGAGGGGAAAAATGTATACACCTAAATGGATAAATCTAATTAATTAAATACGATTTATTTGATTAATTAACCTTTAATTCATCTACTATTAAATAAATAGAAATATTTATTTATATAGTTCATGTTTAAATTCTTCTATCTTTATCATATTAATTTCCCCTTAATTAAATAAACAAATTTAATACTTTGTTTTATTTAATTATTAAATTCTCTTATTTATTCTATCTTAATCACATCATTCTATCTTAATTAAATAAACAAGTTCACATACATTTGTTTTATTTAATTATCTATTTCTTCCATCATATTTATTTAATAAACAACTTACTATAGTTTGCTTTATTAAATTAAATATCTTTTTTTGCTAAAATTGGAATAAATCAAATATTCAATGAAAGCATATTTCTACAACTAATGATATCCATTGACCAAATTAGATATGAAATGTCTAATTTAATTCAACTCAATCTTCATGGGAAAATTTGGAGACAAATTGGAGACAAATTTGCATGCAAATTTCTTCATCTGCTTCCATTGATTTGTTCCTATCTTTTGGCTGAATGTTTTTGTGGGGAGGAGCAATATCCATAATCATCTTAGATTTCATCTTTCACCATTCAATTCTTCAGATCAAATCCAAACCTTTGCTTTGCTGCCCCTTCACGAATGTGCTGTCGTGAATCTATAAATACAACTTCTTTCTACAAGAAAAGGATCCCAACTTTGTGTAAACTTACTCCATAGAAATATCAATTGAGCAATCAAGCATCTTAGCAAATAGAAATAGCAATAGAAATAATTTTATAATAGAAATCATGGCTTTTCATTTAGCTACATCTTAGTTTACTATAGCTTCTTTTATCAAGTTTCATGCCAATTTTAATCAAGTATCATCAGTATAACATTTAGCAATCATCATATAAGATTAGTTTCTTGCATTTAAAAGTATCTCATTCTCTAGATTGGAATTTTAATAGTCACAGTGCTTACAAAATTTGAGAGCCTCGCGATTTAATAAATCTTTGGAGATAGAGAGCAATATGATGCTTTCAATAGATTTCTTGCTTCTATTAGATTAATCATTGTTTATATCTATTGATATAATGTCTTATTGATTGTGTTGATTATCATTACACATATTTTACTCACAGAATAACTATTTCTTGAGAACAACTAAAAAGGGAAAATAAAAAGTCTCTTTAACTCCTTGATACTTAACATTCTTTATAAAATATATTTGAAATAAAAATAAGAAAAGTTATTGTTGAGGTGGCATGTTTCCTATGTTTTCCTCTTGTGAAGATTGAGTAATTGATATGAAAATTTTGGATTTGTACATGTAGAATTCCTTAACTATTAGTGGCATCTCATTGTGTTGTGGGATGATGATGTTCTTATTCCTTAATTTTCATAGAGCCTTGTTCAATCGTGCTAAATCTATTTTTCCAATGTATGTAGTTGCATGTCTCAGGAATTGGGATAAAGATAAATCAATACCACTCAATATTCTCATATTCTCCATGTTGAAAGTTTACTTATCAGAGAGGTTCTCAATTAATTCTTTAAAGTTCCCCTTTAATATTTCCACATCCTTATCATGAGAATTATTCTTCTTTTGGAGATGGAAGCCAATGCTTGAAAGGTTCTTTGGATCTCATCTTTCATTTGATTACACTCTTTAAGAAGCTTGTTTTTGTCAAATAAAATTTGTTTTAGGAATGCAATCTTCCATTTGATACTCCTCTTACATATAACACATCTATTGTCATCAACACTTGGAAATATTTGTTCAACCACCAATTTTTCTACGTCTAGCTCAAGAATTTCTTTGAAAAACATTTGTTTTCAACCAAATGGATTCCTCATATTTGGTAGTGGTAATTTCATTGTCTATTTCAGCTTTCAATACTTCAATTTCTTTACATATCTCTCATTTCAGTGATGAATTTGGTTCCTCTAACCAAGATGTCTATAGCCCAGTCTTTAGTGATCTTCCCATAAGTTTTATAACCATAGATTTTACTAACCATATATTTCCCATTAGATGAAGTTGGATCAAAAGGATCACTTATCTGACTGATCAATTGATGATAGGGATTGATCAATGATTTTAAGAAATTAGTCAAAATATTTACCTAATGCTTTAACTCATCTTTAATTTGTTTTAATCCCTGGCCATCCTTTCCAGAAGTCTAGCAATTGTCACTTGAAAATTGTGTATATCCTTATCTCTAGTAGAAGGTCACAAGATAAATTTAGTGATATTAAAATCACTATCAGTCACTTGTCCTACATCCTTTTGTGTAGAAAGATGCGCTACTTGTTAGAAATGAGGATCTTAGGATACTAATCATTATAAAAAAAACATAAAATAAATAAAATTAGAATCATACAAGCATATATTTTATACATTACATAAGATATACATCATGAGGAAAACCCTTTCGGGTAAAAAACCCCATAAAGCATCATTTTATTAAAACACTTACAATATTGGTCTATTATAACATAGACCGAACTTGGGGAACACTTCTCCATACTTACACATAGCCAATAATACCTCATGTGCTTAGTGATATAGTTCACTATATAATCTCCAAATTCCACATCTCTCAAATGAGAGAGAACCTCCTTTAATATAGGAAGAAGGGTGATGTAATACTTGAAAGGGTATTAGTCACTCCTATTCAACAACCCCCATTCATAAATAATCAATAATCTAATTATTTAGACTATAATTATTTCAAATGGGAATGCTTAATAAGCATATAATATATAAGGTTTTATAACCTTATTTTAGAACAATATATAAATGTTATCAGGGTATGACCCCTAATAACATTATGTTCTAACAATCCCCCTTAATCTTAATAGGGGGCATCACATGTTGATTTCCATAAAATAAAAAATGAAGTACCTAGTAATGTAGGTCTTCTTTGATAGTGATGAATAGGGACACAAATATATGCCAAAATGAAATTCATGCATTTCGAACTACATGAAAGTCATCTTGTAATAATTTATAATCCCAATGTTTTAAAAATGATGCTATATATGAGGTCTTATAAATATTTTTATTGGAGGCCGGGTCTCCTCAAATCAACCTCACCCTAGGTTCATTACATAGTATTTGTAGGACTTAATACAATGTGCCCTTAGGACTTAATACAATTCTTTTATAAGTGGAATATATACAAAGACAAAATTTAATATATGCCTGTAAGACTTATACTTCTAGGATTTAGCCATTAGGTGGTGGCATTGACATACACACTTCCCCTCAATGGCTTCACCTAAGGTCAAGCATTTTATTTGAATTTGGAGCTCATATAATGCCTATTAGGTCTTACATCTAGGATTTATCCATGAGGTGGTTTTATGCACACCCCCCCTCAATGGAATCACTTATGTCCAATCATTTCATGGAGGTTTTTATAAGTGATGGCTAATATTTCAATATTTTCTTTTTTCTCATAGCATTCATATGCTTGAATAGAACTAGAGAGGATTTTTTATGATAAAATACTTTTTCTTGAGTAGAACTGGAGAGAACTTTCACTTGGGTAGAACTTTTATGATGGAATACTTTTTCTTGAATAAAACTAGAGAGAACTTTAATGATGCAATAATTTCATTTAAATGTAATTGGAGAGAACTTTTTAAAATGGAATAATTTTTCTTGAGTGAGTTTCCCATGATTTTCAATATTCTTTTCTCTATTTGGAAATGAGATTCTTTGGTAAGAGTAAAATAACTCTAGTTATCATATAGTAAAGTGGTACTTTTACAAGTATCCATTTGAAGCTCTTCCATTATTATACCATCCATGTAAGAATGCCTACACTATTTATTTTTAAGATATAATCTATGGTATATTTCCTATAAATGGAATTGCCAATATAGTCAATAACATAATAATTAAATAAATTTTATTATAAGTGATGAAAAAATCTATCATTTTTATATGTATTTATCATTTTCCAATGAGAATATAGTATTCTCATAATTCTTGGATATAGTTAATTCTATTGCAGATCATTAGCAAGGAGAAAAAGAGATTTTCATGAACATACTTGCATGGATAATTAGTCATGTTTCTTTCAAAGAAAAAAATTCATGCTACTAATCATATAGTAATTATCCAAAAATGATTAAGCAACGAGTGAGCTATCCTTTCCAGGCTTGCTCCTCAGATAGTTTATTAGGGTGATAGCCACCCATTATAATGACCAATATAATATTTTTATTTTTCATAATAGTATGGTTAAGAAAAATGGATCAAATATAACATAGAGCACAATTCTTCATGTGACTAAATAGATAACACCTAAGGAGACATTATCATATATCTATAAGTAAACATAAGTATCTATTGATTAATATCCTTAATAAATATTAAAGATTTCCCTTGGAAGAACATCTTATTTGAACATGCTCAAAACTATTTCCTTGTTCATTCTTTGAAGTCTTAATTTAGTCAAATATATAAATTTAACTAATTAGTCCAAGGTATGCTCTTGATCATTTATATGATAGATAAGTTTGGATTCTTTGATAGACTCAAGGCTACTTATAATTTAATACTTATCTATAGTACAAAAGGAATGAATATTTGTAAGTTAACATTGAATTAAGTTTAATATTCTAATAAGTGTTGCATTAGAAAAAATCCATTAAAATCTAGTTTATAATTGTTGGACCCAAAATGTGAGTAAATATGAGATAATAAAATTCTTATATCCTCTAGAGATAATAACATTTTAAATTTGGGACTTATAAACTAATTCAATATATCTAGTTTGATATTACATACTTTAATCTTTTATATGAAACATGATATTATCATAAATTATTTAGGATTTGAGAGCTTAGGGTTCAAACACAACCATTTCAAATAAACTTATGATTAAATGTCACATCACATGTATTTTTCATGTAATAGAAATATAGTAAAGGTGTTGCATATTCTATTTCCAAATAAAAATTTCATGCCACTATGATTATGGATTACAATGACACAAGTTTGTGATTTTAAAACAAGTGCCTTATGGTTCTAATGTTTATCAAGAACTTTAGTTTGCCAATCTATGTATGGATTTGAAATTATTGAGAGATAATTAAAAAAATTGATGCTGCAAAGTTTGTCCTATTTTTTTGGATTTGCTTGGGATTTATGAAATTATCATTAAGAAATAAAAATATCTTAAATACATCTCTAGAACCAAGTGAAGAATGATGTTAAATTGGTTAAGTTCATTAAAATGGATAAGGCACAAAATCACATCTTAATGTGGTGTTCGTGGTGTGCAACAGTTCTAGAGACAAGACTAAGTGTAAATTAGGTATGATCCCTTTCAGAGCTACAAGGAATCTCTACTACTCTCTCTGGTGAAAGAGAAGGCTTAGATTATGAAGAAATCCACAAAAAAATTAAGTTATAAAATATCATACTAAGAGATTCTCTTTGACTATCAAGAAGCAGTTTTTACCAAGTCCTTCAAGCCCAAGAAGCTTTTCTATTTCAAAGGAGAATCACTTACTTGTAATGGAGAAGAAGGCACATCTACTATTTATTCTTTTCCTACTTGCTTATGATTTTATTTTTGTGTTTTCCTTTTAATTCCATCCCCAAAGGTTTTCTTTGGCATCCCTTTCTCTGGAGGATCCTCATTACCACATCCTTATCCACCTAGAATCATTTGTTAAGAGAGCAGGATGATTGTAGAGTGGAGAATGATGGTGCTTGGATACTTTCCCCTTGATGTTGAGTATCTTGAGATTTTGGAGACATAATGAAATGTTTTTTGTAGCCTTCTTGGCCACCCATTCTTGAGTTCTCTTGAGTACAACTATAGTTTTGGCATCAATGATTTCAATCTATTTAATGATCTAGTGATTTGCCACAATTGGTTGTGTTTGTACATTATTGATAAAAAATTGGTCCAATAGGTCTGATTCATCATCTTCTATGCCTTGGATATCCCAATTTAATCTAAAAAATTATAATTTTCTTGAGATATAATCTCATCCAACTTATTCTTCAAAAATTATACTCATCCATGTATTCTACCCAATAATCTTCTAAAACAACCAATAAACCCATTATAATTGAACATATAACAAATCTCTATCATCATACATGCAAGTAATTTCATGTTAACCTTTGAAGGATAATATTGTAGAAAAAAATAGCAATATTTTTGGCATGTAAATAAAACTTAAAAATGATGAAAAATGAGAGAAGGAGAATAGAAGAAATTAAAATAAGAGATAAATATACCCTATGAAAACCCTTATGAGAAACACCTATCCCCTAAAACATACCATATAACTCAATTTATTGCCAAGTGAATGCTAGTTACAATACATTCATAGAGGTTCCATGATCAACACTCCCACTCATCTAGAAGATATATAGTAGCATAAACCTAAAAAATAAATTCCATACATATTCTATTCCATCACTCTAATATATCAACTTAAAGAAGCCCAAAAACCACAAAAAATTACCATGAGGCCAAATAGGGTCTCAATTACATGGTAAGAATTTTCACATAACTCACATGTATAGAACTATTATATAATATAATATAACTCTTAAACAAGTTTTCTTAACTTCCACAACTCAGTTTGACATATGAAAATCCCATGTGCTCCTCCATAGTGTGTTAATTACGTCTTATATAAATAACTAATAATGAAATATTTTCTCACAAGTCCATTATATAACCTTGTTATCAATTCTTTATTATGATAATATTTTCTTGTTGTTAGAGAATAATAAAATAATTATAAATTTAGTTACCCTTATATGGTCATCAAAATTTTCCCACTCCATTAGTTTTGGAGAGACATAAATTATTTACATGTCTACAAAAATTTAGTTATAATAGAACCTAGTAAATTCAAGGTGAAAATCACACATAATCTTAACATTTTCCCACTTGATATTCACATTATAAAATCATAAGGGGATCCAAAAAATAAAATAACCATCAAAGATATAAACATATTTTACTAGGTCTTTAGTGATTATAGGTCGCACAAGGCATACAAAATATCTATCGAGTGATCACCATCTTGACCAAAATATACTCACAATTTATTAGTTCCAAGAATGAAAGGTAAGAAGATAATAAATGACTCTAAATTACATGATTCAAATGAAACATATACACCAAATTATATATAATATAAAAAATTATTGAGTATATAGCATGCACTCAATAAAATAGTTGGAATGAAAATTACAACACATAACTAACACATCTAACTAATTGTACATCAAAATAGGATACAGAAATAATAATTATACCTTTTAGTTTCCAAATATCTAATTCAATATATAAGTACTTGATTCCATTCATATTCGCTATCCTACATAAAAGTATATATCCATTGGAAAAACACATAGACACATAAAATATACCCAAAAAACCTTTGTGTTGTAGTCTAACTACATATATACCTCCATAGTAATTGCACTACATGTAAAATGTTTAGTGTAAATGTTACCAAAGCCTCCAAAATTATATTGAAAATAATCTCATAGAGGATGTGGCTAAATTTATCTTTGAAATATTGTTTAAGAACACTAATAAATATACAAACATACAAACTCAAATAATAAAAAATCTCTCCCTTATTAACCTTAGCTCTCCTAGGTTCTTCACATCATATTGAAAATAGAGATTAAAGAGTCCCAACCACCATTACTATCACTAAAAATAATTAATTAAAACAATAATAAATAATCAATAAGATTTTAAAAAGAAAAGAAAGAAATATAATTATCTCTATAAAAATTATAGCTCTATTATGAAACGAAAAAACTTCTAAGATAAATACTAGACCATAGAGAGAAAACCTACAAATTAGATGATTTCCTTGTTGGAACATGCTTTTCATTGCACCAAAAGATCAACCTATTAATACCTGATACAAATACTAGAGATAAGCTTATCCAAGGGAGATAGTCCATATCCAAAATCTAAAGGGAGACACTAGTGATTAATCCAACAATCCCCCCTCAGTGTGACCCGAGGGGATTCAAACCCATGAATGAGTTCTAATACCATTTGTTGGAACATGTTTGTCGTTGTGCCAAAAGATCAACCTATTAGCAATTGATACAAATGCTAGAGATAAGAAGATCCATAGGAGGCGGTTAGTCCATGTCCTAAATCAAAAGGGAGACATTGGTGATTAGTCCAATAGTCCTATTGTACTCTATTTGTGACAAGTAAGATCTCCTTCCAAATACCAAAAAAAATATATCAACATCTAAGAATTCAATCCCAAGGTCAAAATAAAAATTGTAAATGTAAGCTTCAAAATTAAAGGAATACAAAGTAATAACCATTACTGCAACCAAGAAATATGTTGATAGCCACTAAAAATATCCTATACTATTAAAAAAATCCTCAAAATTGACTCCAAAACTCAAGATGCACACATAAAGTGACAATGGAAAATATAATCATGTATCTACTCCTAGAATAATTCCTCAAAACCAATATGCTTATCTCAAGAATTATGCTCATGAGAAGACAAGAAATAAAGAAATATTGCTTCTAAAAAAATGGTGGATAATAAATATTAGATCATTCACCACTAAGTGGGACCAAAGTTAGGTAAGAGATTATTCTAACAAAGAAGCACAATTTCCTCAAGATTTTAATATTAAAATTTATAATTCCCTAGTATTTTGATGAAGATATTAATAGACAAAAGCTAGATGAACATTTTTTTTGCAAATGTGATATCAACCTACCACATCACACATTGTTGCATTATTTCTAGGTCAAGTTTAACTTTGGCCCATTTATAAGAAAATGTATGATTTAAATGAAATAATATTATTATTTATAATTAAAAATTTCTTAGAGATACCACTTCATCTAATTTAAACTTCCTATGTCTTGAAATAACTTTGTAAAAAGTTTTGTGAAGTTTTTGTCTTTTAGATTTTAAGAGTGGTTTCATAACCATTGTTAGATCCTAACACCTTATTTTGAACCACTATATAATCCCCTAAAATTGGTTGAGTGTTGTATTTAGAATTTTAGATTGGTTCTAGAATCCACTTTAGAGTTCAGCAAGGTTTCTAAAATCTCATTAGTTCTTAACATGCCCTTCAAAACCAATATAAATAAAGAAAAAATAAGGTTTGATTGATTTTTAATTTTATTTAGATATTTTATAAGGTTGTGAAACCATCTTCAAGACCCAAAATATTTCTTGAAAATTGATATTACCTTGACTTAAACATAGAAGAAAATATTTTTGAAAGATAGTTATGGTTTTGAAACCATGAATATATGTCAACGAGAATAAATAGTAATTAACTTCAAATAATTACAAGGTTGTGTTAACCAATGTGGGAGTTGATGAAGACTAGTTTTAGATATTTGAAATATTATCATAACCATTAAAAAGGTTGATTAATAAATCTTTCCAATTTAAAATAAAAATGTACATGTTTAAAAAGGAGGTCATTGGTAGTTGGTTATGATTTTGAAACTATCATCCAATGAGAATGTGATAGGTTTTCATTAGAAGATATACATGTTGTGAAAACCATATTTTTACCCAATGAAGACTAATTTCAAGAATCTAATGGGTTTTCACAAACATCAAAATATTTGAGACATAAATAAGAGAAGAAAAAGGAATATCTTTGATCAAATAAAAGAAGTGGTTTAAAATTCCTCACCAAGAGATAATAATGAGTTGGCCCAAAAGTTATTAAATAAATAAAAGAGTTCTTTACAATAATTATAATGACTTAGCTTGTTTCTTGGAGAGGAAAAGTTTATCTCATTCCCTAGTTTCCAACCAAGCTAGAATTTATTCTAGAAGAAGATATTTAGATCATACCCATCTTCCAAAAAAGAGAACATTGGGAATGAAAATATATTCCCTACTCATATTTGAAAATATCATTCCTAATATTTTAGTTATTTAAACTTGTTATTTTCTTACATGCATATCACTGTTAAATTAAAAATATAAATAAGTTCTTGTTCCAATGATAATATAGTATTTCTATAATAATTATTCTGTCCTTATTACAAAACTTCAATAGATTTCCTATAAGATTAAAATGGAAATCCCTCTTAGAAGTGATAAAAAACGTATTTGAATTGCTAGTTCTATGAAATCTACCTATTTCTACCATATCCTAGCAAAAACAATCATCCTTATCTCATTAAGATAATATTATTAGAGGCTCTATTCTAGTTTTTTTTCATTAACCTATACAACAACTTGAACAATCAATTTTGTGGTGTTCTATGGACTTCTCTTGCACTCTTAGGATTTTTCACCTAAAAGGATAGAGATAGAACACTAAAATTGAGGTGGTTCACTCAAAATAAGGTATGCAAGATGGAATTGAGAATAAATGCAATAATATAAGTCCAATTAATTGATATAATTGACTAATTATGGATGCAAAACTAATAAAATATGCAATGTTTGAAAACACAATGTGATATGCAGAAAATGAACTAAAAACATGAACTAATGCAAACATAATTGAATAAGGTTTAACAGAGTACACTTGGTAGTTGAATGTTGATCCTAGAAGGTTCTAAAAATTGGAAGAAATCTCTATTGATCACCAATGGGACTCATTCACCACTGATGGCGAATCAATCCTCTTATTGGTAAAAACACCTAAAACTGCTTTTCGACTGTCGGGAACTAGATTATGAAAAAATCAACTTTTTCAGCCTTCAAGTGGGACTCATTCACGACTAATGATGAATCATTCCTCCAAAATTGTACAAATTCAAAGGTCAATCCTATAGGTCCAGATCTGCACTTGTCTTCTTTTCGGGTTGACAGAGTCAAAGCTGCAGAAAATGGACTGTAGGTTGCCTCCAAGCTTGAATTAGGGTTTGGTTGACTTGAAACACTTTGATTACTTGTTGACCACCTTTCAACACCTATTTTCTTGAAAAATCTGCATATAAAGTATATGAACAAACATGTAAAAGGGAAAAAATGGTTAAGGGTTAGGGTATAGGGATTTTCCTTGGTCAAATCCCACTTTGGTAATCGAGCCCTTGATAAAGAAATGAAATGAAATGAAGAAGGAAATGATGAATAACAACATGAAAATGTCCTAACTCACCAAAACCTTGTTGTTGAAGTATGAAGATATGTCAATGGCTGTTCCAAGATGTTTGATGTATACTTGATTGAATGATGCTTTGATAGATTGAATGCAATTGAATGCTTGAATGAACTAGGGAATGAATTAGATGAATGCTTGGATGAATTAGATGTAAACTGGGTAGAATTTTTTTTTATTTATACACACTTATACCCTAATTACCCAATGATACAACATCACAGGATGACATAAGGTATTTTCGAATAAAAAATTGAAAGGAATTTTAAATTATTTTGAATTTGGAGCCAAGAAGGATTTATTTGCCACCCATGGGGAATGGGTCCCCTAGGCTTGTAAGTGGGTGTCAAGAATTAAGTTGCATTTAATGTTGTTTTTTGGGTTTACATTAAAAAATACACTTAATTAAGTCTTATGAGTGCATAAAGGGGTCAAATAAAGCATAAGAAAGGTGTAAATAGTGACAACAAGCCTAGAAAAGCATGAAATCTTGTTACAAGACTTTTACAACACTTTAAAATAGGACTTGATAAGGGATAAAAATGTGATTTTTAGATGAATTATAATGAAAAGAGTCTAGAAAAGTGTAGACATGTGTTACAAAACTTCACAACACCTTCACAAGACATCACAATTTGAATATTTAGGACCTAATGTGAATGCTTAAGTTACATTGAAACATTAAATCAAAGAAAAATAGGTCAAGCATCACAAGAGAAAGACCTAAATAACCATGAAAATTTCAATGATCCATTTTTATATGGTACACAACCATAAAGCACATGTTGAAACTAGCTGATTTTTAGGATTTTAGTGTATTTCCTAAAAGGTTTATTCATTCAAGCTAAAACCTTAGACCCTTGGCATATGCCTTGCACTTTATCTTTTAATTCTTTGGTGACTTGTCCAACCCATCATAGGATTTTAAGTTGTTTCTTCATGTCTTCAACATTGTTTTGTTCACCTACCCCTTTAATCACATGCTCTTTAATAATGCTTCATCTTCCTTTTAAATGCACTTGTAAAGGTGGTACAACTTGGAATATTCGTCTAAAGGCCCGATAGTAAGCATGGGGCCATTCCCATGACTCAAAGATAAATTTACGTGTGGAAAATTTTTATCGCAACATATATTTTCAATACAACCCAATCTAGCCAATAAAAATTCAAACGTTTTTGTGCTTAGAAAAATATGTTTGTTAGCTATCAATCAAAATTATCCTGGAAATATCAATGGTCCATGTTGAAACTTGAAAATGGCTAATAGGAGACTCCAATCACTTGTTCAAGTGATTATTATAGAAGTGACTAGTTTCTACTTGATCTTTTATGGATTTTATGCTCAATTGTATTCAATATATTGGATGGAATATATGAAGGAACATTACATGATGGAATTAAAGCTACACATGCATTTAGAAGCTATGACAATGAAAAATAGGGTTTCCAAGAAAGAATGGGTAAGTTAAAAATATCCTTCTCTACTACTTACAAAATAGTTTTTATGTACATAAAAAATAAATAAGGGATTATTGAACATTTTAAGATAGTTCTCAAGTAAAATTGGGTCATAGCTATAGTTAATTCTCAAACTCCAATTCTTACTAAAAATTCTATAAATGAGTTCAACATCATCTCAAGATAGAAAATTTAAAAGGGGATTGGAGGAAGACATTCATCTAAAAAGGAAAAGCCCACCTAAGGCTGTAGAATTATTTCAAATAGATTAATTGATAGGGCTGAGTCTGTGAAGGATGCATTTATCCTTGCTCAAGGTTGGTATTTGTTCAAATACTACTACAAAAGGATAAATTTTGTAAGACCTATATCTAATATATGGAATTTAAACCTAGTTAGGTTGGTGGTGCCAAATGACTTAATTAATATGAACCTAATAAATTATTTTTCTAAGGGATATGATTTGCATTCTAGGGAAATACTGAGTGATAAGGGTGGTCTCCTAACAAGATTGGATAGAGAGTTTATATGTGAAGTGTTCAATCTAAATGAAATTGCTAGTATGCCCATAGATTTTGATTTACTATGCAAATAATATGTCAAAGATAAGAATAATTATAGGGTTATGTGGTACCCAATCATATAAAACAAAAAACATGGATAAAGAATAAGAATATTGACCTAATTGGAATACTAAAAATATATGTACATACATACATATATAATGAATTATAAGAGAAACATATATTATATGGTTTTTATTTCTATTAATGATATTTCTTTTAATGTTCTTGTGTTCTCTTATAATGTATGATGTAGATACATACATACGGTATAAATACATGTACAAAAGAAAATAAATAAATAAATAAATACAAAAAACATACATACATACATACATATAAGTACCTACACATACACACATACCAACATACATAAGAGATAAATATAGAAGCCAACATACATAGAAGTATACATACACACATTATATATATACATACATATAAAATACCAATATTAAATGCAAACACACACGTACAAACATACAATATATATTTATACATACATACATACATTAAATACATAAATATATAGATACATACATACATTACAAAAGAAATAAATACAACACATATATAAATAAGAAATAAATATATAGATAGGTATGTAAATATACACATATGGAGACATGCATACATATATACATACAAATATACAAAACATACATGCATTATAAATACAAACACATATACATACACACAAGTACATACACATACAGACAAAACAAACAAACATAAGAAATAAATATAGATGCATACATACAACATTACATATGTTACACACATACATACACCACATAAGAAATATTAATGCATGCATACACTGCATAAGAAATAAAGGCATACCTACTATGTATGTATTATATACACATACATACAAAAAAACATATAGGAGAATATATATATATATATATA
>VDFB02368993.1:0-25485 GCA_007258455.2 Sequoia sempervirens | reverse complement strand
ATAACTTGTCCTTTGATTGCTTTGCAATCAACATAGTGAATGTCGAACTCACTCAAAATCATGATCCATTTTGCTAACCTTCCTGTTAGTGATGCTTTACTTAGTAGATACTTGAGTGGATCAATTTTGGAAACAAGCTTAATTGTATGAGTTAGCATGTAATGTCGAAATTTCTGTGAAGCGAAGATGACTGCCAAACAAGCCTTCTCAATGAAAGTGTAACTAAGCTCATGACTTGTCAATGTTCTACTAATGTAATAAATTTCCCGTTCTTTCCCTTCATGGTCTTCTTGTGCTAATAATGCTCCCAAAGATGTCTCGGTTGTAGCAATATACAGAATCAATGGTTTGTCTGGATTTGGTGGTACAAGAACTGGTGGATTCATCAGGTACTGCTTGATTTGTTGAAATGCCATTTCACATTTATCATCCCATCTAAAAGGAACATTCTTATGTAGGAGATGTGTGAATGGTAGACTTTTGTCAGCCAATTCTGCAATGAATCTGCGGATAGACTGGAGTCGCCCTTGTAAGGATCTCAACTGACTAATGTTCTTTGGGGGAGGCATCTCCATGATTGCGCGAACTTTAGCAGGATCTACTTCAATTCCCTTTTCTGAAACAATATATCCTAACAGTTTTCCCGATGTGACCCCAAAAACACATTTCTTAGGGTTTAAGCGAACTTTGAATTTCTCCAATCTGGTGAATATTTTAGATAGTATCTCCAAGTGTCCTTCTCTGGTATGTGATTTTGCCAATATGTCATCTACATAATCTTCTCCAAGGAATGTGCATCATGTCGAAAAGATCGAGTCATAGTTTTAGATGAAGCTCCAAAGATTTTTCTTCGTAAGTTTCCTAAAATAGACATTCCAACAATACGCTCCTTTACCTGGTCAAAGGAAAGCTATTTTCCTTGGTCTTCCGGGTGCAAATTCCGATTCAGCCGAACCGAGAAACCATCCATTAATGAGTACATGGCATGGCCTGCTGTTAGATCAACTATAGTGTCGATACTTGGAAGCGGAAAGTCATCCTTTGGGCAAGATTTGTTAAGATCTCTGAAATCAGTGCATACTCTTACACGTTTTTCTGGTTTTGCTACTGGTACAATATTGGAAATCCATTCGGCATAGTCAATTGATCTTATAAAACCTGCATCGAGGAGCTTCTTGAGTTCTTCTTTAACCAATAGTGCAATATGAGGATTCATCTTTCTGAGTTTTTGTTTTACCGGTTTGGCTCCTGATTTGATAGATAAATGATGCATAATGAGATCAGGATCAAGGCCGGGCATATTTGCATATGACCATGCAAAATTGACTTGGTTTTCCTTGAGAAAATTCATGAACTGATTTCTCTTTAGCTTAATATTAGATTCGGGCCTATAGATCCTGATTATCTTTTGGTGCTGTAACGCTGATTTCCCTTTATAGGCTCAGCCATGATGGATGATCGCTTCATGATAATACTGAGAAGGAGTCATCCGCCAATGGCAGGCCTCTTCGTGCGGTTTTCACCATCTCGATACGCTTTATTTTATCTTTTGCTTGATCTAGTACTGCCAAATTCTAGTTTTCACCACTAGATCATTTTTCTTTATTTTTACTTTTGCAACTAGGAGACTTGACACTCTCCTGGTTAAAGACTTCATACCAAAAATCGCCAGTGGAACACCATTTAAAGAATCTCTGGAAGTCGGCGATGCTAGCTTCAGGCTGCTTGGAAAAGCCAGGGTATGGTCCATAGGTTCGGTAAGATCCCAGTCAATGAGATCAGGATGGATTAATGGTAGGACGTTGTTTGGTTGTGTAAAATTGGCGATGGTTAGGGTCAAGACAGAGTTATCGGTAGGATCTGAGGTATGAGATAGGTCAATGATGGGACTATTCTCCTGATAATCTTGTTCGTTAAAATCCGACTCAGTATCACTAGACTCATAGTTGCTTTGTGGTTCAGATTCTTGTGGTTGGGATCCTGAACCTTCTCCTTTGATCAAAGCGGGCGTATACTTATGTATGACATCTACCTCTTTGTCTCTCCAAAATTTTTTATCATGGATGATATCCCATTCATATTCAGCAAAATCTGTGTTAGAGTTATTTTCAATGTAATTCAGGACTGATACCAAACATGTTTCATTCTTATCAGAACCTTTTTGCAGTGTAAAAACATTACCTTGGGATTGTTTAGATTGAGTAGCCTCATAGCCTATTCCAGTTTTATCATATGCCGCAAGTCTTGGAAGATGGATAGGCTCAACTACGCCTTCTTTTCTCTTTCCAAGAGGACCATTATCATATCCCATCTTTTGCATGATAGAATATCCTTTCCCATATTGTTCTGTTGGTAAGGTGACGTTTAGAATTGCATCCTCTTCATCTTTATAGAGCCAATCTAGAATTGATGTATCCTCAGGATCTCCCATGGGAAATTTTTCTTTGATAAATTGTTCGTTGAACTTGGTAGTGGGCTCTGTTTGTACCTGTGCTGATGTTGATGCTGCTGATATCTGTTGTGGTGTAATAGAAGGTTTCCCATGTGATCGAGGAGATGTAGGTAGATTAGCAAGACAAAGGGAATATTCCCCAACTCCACTTTCCTTGAACTGTAGTTTCTTGTCAAAGCTTTTAGTTAACTGACTGATGTGTGTAGCATGTTGAGAAGAAGTATCAGCAAGTGCTTCTCGATTATTCAGAACCAAAGTATCTTGATGAGCTTTGACATTGGCGCAAGTTTGGGCATTTGAGTTATCAGCTGGTATAGTAATTTCCTGTCCATCATACGGAAACTTAAGACATTGGTGGTAAGTGGACGGAACAGCTTGCATCTCATGGATCCAAGGACGACCTAACAAGATATTGTATGCAAGATCTCGCTCTAAAACTTGGCAAAAGGTGTTTTTGATAACAGGTCCCACTCTGATTGGTAGCATGATTAGACCTTTAGACGTTCTCTCCTCATCATCATAGGCTTTAATGGTAATCTTCCTTCTAGGATCAATGGAGTCTTCGGCAAATCCTAATGCTTGAATCACCTTCAAAGTACATATGTTTAGACCAGCCTCTCCATCTATTAGAACACGTTTGACACGGAACTTGTGGATCATGACCTCTAAGTATAATGATGAATTGTGGGGATGAGTTAGGGAAACATCATCTTTGTCAGAGAATGAAAGGCATGTGGGGGAGGACAAATGTCCTACCATGGTTTGAAATTGATTCACATCCAAATCTGTAGATATAGTCGTTTCAACGAGGGTTTTATCTAAAATCTCCCTATGTGCCGGGGAAATCTTTAGAAGTTCGAAAATGGAGATTTGAGCTGGAGTTTTTCGAAGTTGGTTAACTAAGTCGTATTGGTGTTGAGGAGAGGTCTCATTGGATTTTGAAGAGGTACCTTTCAAAACAACCTTAGCTTGTGCTCTTGTTGTGGCGTTTGCTTGTCCATTGTCTACTTTCTCTTTGATTTTTATGACATTGACTCGCTCATCGTCCGTATAGAGGTGACGGATTACATTATCATCAATTTGGTTCACAGTTTTGTCAGAAGATTCTCCCTTTTGATAATTTGGTAGAGGATTTCGAAACGCTTGGCGATCTTCGTTGGATTTTTGTTGTCCTTCTACTGTGATAATTCCCTTGTCAATGAGATCTTGAATAGCGTGTTTCAAACCTTGACAGTTGTTTGTATGATGACCTCTACACCTATGGTAGTCGCAAAAAGAAGCTTCGTTCCATGATGGAGGTTTTACATTAGGTTCGTAATTGCGTTGTGGGGGTAACATAAGGACGTTCTTTGCCATGACTTCTTTGAAAGCCGATTCTAAGGATTGTCCTAGTGGAGTAAAAGCTCTTCTATTGGAGAAGAATGGAAAGCATTGTGGTTTCGTGTTTGAGGTATTCCCTGAAGTGTTGTTGTTGTTGTTGTTGTTCCAGTGGTTTTGGTTGTTGGCAGTCCCTTGATTGTAGTTCGTTGGAGGGGGATGATTGTTTCCTTGATTTTCGACTGAATTGACATGGTTGTAATTATTGTTATGAGGAGTGTTCAGGATAAATGGCTTAGTCGTGACATGATTTGCATCTACAACTCCATCATTTACAACATTCTTGTTGCGGGTCCAAAACTTGGACTTGTCCTGATTGTTGTAATGGTTAGATGAGGCAGGATTGTCCCTATCAAGTTTTATGGTCCCTCTTTTGACCAAAGCACTTTCGATGGTGAGGGAATCTTCAATCAGTTTCTCAAAGGAAGGTGGACAGTGCAGATTTAAATGATAACTCATTTCTGAGTTGAGGCTATTGATGAAAGTAACCATTTTCTCCTTTTCAGGGACATGACGGGGGTACCTAGCGAACATTCTCCTCCATCTTTGAAGAAAGGTAGTGAAAGATTCCCCAGGTTTTTGCATAACTTTGCAAAGATCAATCATGGTGATCTGGTGTTGAACGTTGTAGGCGTATTGTTTTATGAATAAATTCATCAGTTCCTCAAATGTTCGAATAGGAGGTGTAATCTTAGATAACCATTCCATAGAGTTGACTCCAAGGCTTCGAGGAAATAATCACAATAAATATGTATCTTCGTGGGAAAATTCCAATGTCATGTTTCGAAAGTCTCTAACATGGTCAACTGGGTCTGATTTTCCATTATAACGATCAAATTTGGGGATTTCACAGTGTTTAGGAAATGGAATCATGTTGAGACTTCTATCAAAAGGATAAGGACATATGTCATCCAAAGTGTACTTCTTGGTTGTGGTTCCTCCTTGTAACTCTTGGATTTTTCCCTGCATCTCTCTAAACTCTTTTTTTAAGGAGGCATATTCAGATGGGGATGGCTCTTCCTCGGTGGTTTTTAATTTCTCAGTATCAAAGTCTTTAGGAAATTTAGCTCCTTGATCTGCTAGAAAAAGAAAGTATTTCTCTTTGTCACGTTGTATAATCTTTTCAAGGACTTTAAGAAACTTGGGATTTTGTTCTGCCTCTCTAAGTTCAAGTTCATCGTCTTGTTCATCATCACTATCTATAGGAGTTTTGTTCATGTTTTTGCTCTTAAGTATCAAACTTTCCTCTCCGTCAGCCATATTTTTGTTACTGAAAAGGGGATTGCGACTTACACTAAAAAGAGGACTACCTCGTTCACCCTCTTCTTGAGGTGTTTCTCCTGCTTTGTTGTGTTGAGATCTCATAAAAATAGGCATATGTAAGAAATCCTTGAATATGGTTGAGGGTCACTGAAGGATCTGATTGGGATGCGTTGAATATTCAATTGAAGGTTGTGGTATGTTCTCAAACTCAAGAGGTTGATTCAAATTATGACATTGAGATAAGGCTAATCTTTGATAATAAGCTTGGGTAGCCAAAGGTTCTACAGCATAATCATCGGTGAATCCTCTAATGTAGTCTTGGTATCTATGGAGGAATGTGCGATAATGGAGCAAGACGTCTCAACTCTTATACAGGAATTTTCTGCGATCTAAGGTCTTCTTGTAACTGAAATTTGTTTTGGGCTTCTTGATCCTATTGAAAACTGATTTCTTGGTGAACTTGGTTGATTTCCACTTTCTTAACATGGGAGTAAAATCTTAGAAAGTCGGGTCTGTGACAAAAACCTAAAAGTGCTACTCTGTTTCCCAAATGCGCTACAGAAATAGTCAAATGTGCTGCAGAAAATCTCAGATGCGCAGAAACAGAGCACCGATGCGCAGCAGAAAATCCTAAATGCGTCGAAACAGAACACAGATTGCGCTAGAACAGAGCTTAAATGCGCTGTAGTTTTCCCCTAGATGCGCTAAAACAGTTTTTCTAGGACAGTTTTGACCAGTTTTTAGCTGAAATTTGTCATGTTTGTTCTTGGATGATCCATTATCTGAATTAATGTTTGGAAAGCACAGCAAACAGTCTGATTTAAGTTGATTCGTAACCAAGCACATAATAGGATAAGCACAACCTAGGTTAGGCCAGGACAATATCCGCTAGACTCCACGTGGGTTTCCCCAACCGCATATCAGTAGCGTGTGAATCCAGAAGCTTGGCTGCACGGGCTCCTCCTTACAGTGCACTCTCTTCTCAGGCCAACCAAGCTTCCAACCCCCATGAAACTCCCATGGCGAGCTGATCACCTCTACTATTGACTGCGAAAGTGTGGAAGGCTTCACACCGACCGGTGCTGGACTAGCAAATATAAGGTTTTTGGCTTTTTAAACAATGGTATTTAGTTTGGGACCCCCGTTCGAGTGGCTATACATACGGCAAGAGATTAATCACCATTAAGGTAGCACTCTAGCCTGAAGAGGTTAAGCTCAACAGGGTTTATGGGAGTACAACTCCGTCCGTATGACACATGCGTGAAGCTCACTTTCCTCAATGCACGAAACAGACCGTGGTTTAACTCGCTACATACCGCGCCAAAAATAGAAAACAATAAAATGTGTTCTCTCAGCAATCTCGACGCGCCGGAAATAGAAACTATAGCGCCATTCTAAATGCGTAGATTTTGTTTAATTTTCTCGATACAATTTTAAATGCTTAAAAGAAAGTCCCAAATGCGCTTAACTAAATGTCTAAATGCGCCGCGTAGTGATCTGGAGCGCGCCAACCCCTGCTTCCCGATGCTACTGGTGAAATGACCCCGGGAGCGCCGAACAGCCCGATGCTCGGGTACCGCGAAATAAAAATACCTCAATCTTCCAAAAACGTGTCGCCAATGCGCGCCGTAAAACCCAGGAAGCAAACCCGCAGAAAAACCCCGCGAAGAAAGAAGTCTAAAATCGGGGCATAGGCCCCACGGTGGGCGCCATTTAATGTGTGTATGAAAATTAAGTGCATAAATGAATTAAAACCAGTTCAAACACACCAATAGAACATTATAACAAAAATAGAAATATAAAAGGAATAGAGATGTGCAAACTCAGTATCTTGTTCCCGTTGTCGTCCTATCATCCTCTATCTTTAGTGTTTTTGTAGATTCCAGCCTTGTGTTCTCAGATTAGTGGCTAGGCTCAACAAACTGTCTTCCTAAAGAACGAGATTTTGCTATGATATGAATGCATGATTAAGCTATGATGTTGATTTTAGCTAAGAAACTTGAAATAAACAAGATGCTATGATAAATGAATACTAAATGAATTAAATGCATAAACTATACTTAATTGCCTATTACCAATGTTTGGATTCACACAGGTATTTATAGGGCTTTCTGAATGATTCTGATTGGCTGTCTCGATTGATGGTTATGATAATTCCTGGCAGATCAAACGATTGAAGAAAGATGAAACTGAAGGATAAGATAGAAGAACCCTAGAAACAGATTTTTCTATTTTATTATGAAAGAGGAAAAAGAATGGAAGATAAGAATAAAAGAAAGATTAAAAGCTAATAAATAATTAATCAATTATTTATTTGTGGAGGACACTCAGCTTTTCTTAGTTAAATAAAATATTTAATTAAGCTTTTAAAAGCAGAAGAAAGCTTGTGGTGGGAAAAGAGCTTTAATCAGTTTTATTGAAAAAAGCAGAATATCTCATAATTAAATAAAATATTTAATTATGATATGAGAAGATTGCACAATTAGGTTAAAATACCTAATTTTGATTTTTAGAAAGAAATCATAAGATATTTTTAATTAAATAAGATTTATTTAATTAAATCACTTTTATGAAATTAATTAAATGAAACATTTAATTAATTAGAAGAAGAATTAAAATAGAAGAAAGGGGAAATATTTAAACTTAATTAAATCAAAAGATTTAATTTAAATTCAAATAGTGATAATTAATTTAAATAAATAGAATGTATTTATTTAATTCAATTAAGTGGACATAGAAAATAATAAATAAAATAAATTTCTATTTAATTACAAAGGAAGAAGAATAAGATGAATGAACAATATAATTAAAATTAAATAAATTTAATCATATGTAGGACTTCTTAGAAAAAATTAATTAAATAATAAATATTTAATTAATTGCCGGATTATAGACACATGACCATTTTATGCATACAATGTATAATATTTTATGTGTTTCATAATCTTTAAAATGTGTGACTCATTCTTCCCTGCTGTATTTTCACAGCCAAGTGCCAACAACCACCCTCACATCCTATTGAACATGTTCAAAACCATCATCAAATGGGGTGTTCTCAAAAATTTCTAAAGTAATGTTTTTAGGGATGTATTTTAAAACTTCAATTAATATTGCTTTACCATTCTTTTATTCAAAGTTGTTTTATTAACTATAGCAATTGTTATAGCCTTTCTTGCTAAGACATTTTTATCTCTTAGATCAACTATTTTTCCCACAGGGATTGAATGGCAATTTAGCAAATGCGAGACATAACATGTTTTAATGATTGATCTTTTTCTTTTTGTTTAACAAAAAAAGCCTAACCTTTTCTATTTTTTTTCCTCATTTTTTGCATTCTCATCAATTGCATCATTAGTTTACATTGAATTGGAATTTTTTTACGATAAAAGAATTTGTTGTATATTTTATTCGCATGTGTTCTTATTTGCCTCCAAGAAATTTGACCAGGAAGATTATCGAAAACACCACTTTAAATTTTTTAAAAAAAGTATTTTCATTAAATTCAATATCACATTAGATAGATTTTCATCTTCATCTTCATTTTCATTTTCATCTTCATTTTCATCAACAAAACGGTTTTCATTTTCATTTACATCAACAAAAAGGTTTTTGTTTTCATTTTCAACAAAAGGATCATTCTAATTTTCATTTTCTACAAATTATATAAAATTTTCATCTCTCCGAATATTATCAATGCCAACATCGTTAAGTCCAACATCTTGTAAAACTTCTACATACGAATTTACCATTTCACTAACATGTGGATTTGAAGACATACTTGGATTTGTGCATATTGAAACATTCTCCATAGCATTGAAAGAGGGATTTGAAGAAATAGTAGGACTTGCTTGTATAATCATATTCTTCTTCAAATTAACTTCTTACAAATTAGCTTCATCTACAACCATGGTCTCCTCAATGTTTTCATCTTCAATAGTTGTGGAATTGGATGCTCCCACATCATTCATTGATTTAATTTTCATCTTCTTTCTCTTTGTCTTTGTCTCTCCGCTTTTTTTGCTTCAATTTCTTCAGGAGTCAATGTCTTCCTCCTCTTATTACGAGCTTTATCTCCCATGATTATAAAATTATCAAGCACAAATGAATTTCAATAGTGAAATTCTTCAAAAAATTCAATCCAAATTGGAAGTTGAAGACCTATAAGGATAAAATTCTTCCTCTTGTGTTCCTCAAAACAAGCAGAAAACTAGCACAATTCTACTTAAAAAATTGTTTTCTTCATGCCTCCTTTGAAAAAATAAATCCATATTGCAAGTTGAAGACCTTTTGTTCCTCCAAACAAGTACAAAACTAACACAATTCCACTTCAAAAATGGTTTACATGATGCCTTCTTTGAAAAAATTAATCAAAAATGCAAATCAGCGCCTGTAAAGACAATACTTAATGAAAAATAGCCCAATTTTATTTCTCTCAGCTATACATGTGAAGTTGCAGACTTCACAGTAAATTTTGACAACAAATTTAAATAAACAGTTAAAAACAAACGATGAACAGGATCCTGTTTATTAACAAACGAGATCCTGTTTTATAATTGGGATCTCGTTCCCAATATTAAATGTGGGGACAATTGACAAAGGAAGGAGATCCCATTTACAAAGTGGGATCCCATTTCCCTATCAATAGTCACAACATTTAATATTGGGAACGGGATCCCGTTTGTTAATAAATGGGATCCTGTTCTATAAACGAGATCCCGTTTCCTAAAATTTGAAATTTGATTTGCTTTGTGGTCAGGTTTATGCCTTGTATTTTGGTTTGGGAAAAACATTGGGAATCTGAACCTAGGCCTTCAACCTGGTTTGACCTGCAAGTTGAAGGTCCTAACAATGTTGGAGAAAAATACCGAGTTTGGACATATGGTTGACAACTTTTTTTGCAAAACTTTTTGACAAAATTAAAACCCATTTTAGATAAGACAATGCAGATTCCAAATATGTAAAAAAAAATTACAATTGAATTATTTTTTCTATTTTTCAATTATTTTTTGATGAAATTGGTCCATAAACTTTAAACATCATGGTTTTTTACTATTTTAATATCTTTTGATCAACATAACATTTTGACAAACGAATTGCACGAGAACAAACTTCAGACAATTCTATTCAATTTTTAAAAAAAAATCAAAAAATGATAAGTTTAGTTCATCTTATGTGTGTCGTACACGATGATTTTTCAAAATAACAAATATGCCTAATAAAAATTTAACCAAAAAGAAAAATCAATAAAAAATTGCAAAAAATATTGAAAACAAGCTTCAGTGAGTCATAAATCTTTTCCCAAAAGGATTTAAAAAAATACGATAATTTAGGTCAAAATATGGATGTCATACATGTGCATGGTATGGTAAAAAAAAAGTGACTTTTAAATGTAATGGTTTTTAGAAACACCTATTGAAACTCAATTTGTACAATCTGGGTATTAAAATAAATTACATATTTGGAAACTAGACTCCAAGTACTACATTTTATGATCAGTGACTTTTTTGAAGATTCCATCTCTAAGTGCTTCAAATTTTAAGGTCAAATGTGTCGAATTCTGAAAATCAAGTAAAACACTTCCACTTTTTGGCCAAAAAGTGGACTCAACTTCTTGCCAGCACCCTATTGTCAGAAAGATAGTTCTACATACATTTTAGTAACTTGTGGGCCTTATCATCAATTTTTGTTGCCATTTCATTTTATTCTCAATCAAAGTTAGATCATCATTCTTTGCTTCCAAGCTCATAAATTTTCATCATTATTTCTGTTTTTTTGTGATTCTTGTAGCATTGTAAAATTATTTTAAGGATCTTCAGATCTATTCATGCACTTTTTCTAGAATCTACCCCAAGTACATTTTTTTGTGATTTTAAATTTATGTCAATTACTTGGATGTCTTAGCACTTGTAAAGGATTTGTTTGTGTGAGATGATTTCATTTAATTTTCTTTACAAACATTGAGGTTATTAGTTTCTAATTTTTTATTTTGAGGAAGTATCATGGGTTTTTCTAAATTCATCCTTTTGTGATCCTAGAAAAGGATAACTGTGAGTCTTGGTGAAATAGTATCCTGAAACATCGTAGGTGGCTTGATCTTTTTCCTTATCTTTATGGACTCATACCTACACTAAAAACACCAGGGAGTAGATCAGCATAGGGTATTATCAGTGATTGTGTTGTATAAGTGCTATGTTCTAGTGTTGATCTTGACAATATGTACATATTGTATTGGACATTAATTTTCCCCACACACTTTGGTCTCGACTTTGGGAGATCTATGGATACTCTCATATAGATCTTCATTCTCATAGGATCTTGTTATAGATTATCTCATTCCTCTTGAAAATGCAAATTTTCATTCCAGGTCCTTTGATGATGATACTTTAGAGGAGATTGAGTATATCATAGATCTTGCATGTTCTAATGGTTCAGACTTATCTTCATGTTTACACTCTTCATATTGAGATCCAATATCCATCTTATGTTCTTGATCAGCTTGGCATTGCCACATCTTTGGCTCATAATTGTTCAATGCAATAAGGCATTCACCTTCTTCCAAACCTCACTCCTTGAGATTCATATCCACACCATCGTTGTTGACCCATTGTCTTCATCATCATTGGAGTATGTTCTACATCATTCTTCAAAGGAACTTGGATTGACATCATCTTGTTATGACATGTGGACACTTGATTAGTTTTTAGAGTCATGCATCATTTGGATTTGGATTCTTGATTCTTCCATCTTTTGGGAATGGCTTCCCCAATCACCAATAGATCTATTTCTTCCTAAGGTGAGAAATTTTGTTTGCAAGAAGTGGATTGTGTTATGTCATTATGCATTCATCATTGGCACAAGAAATTTTTATTTACGAGGGTATTCATATCCTCTTTTTATCTCTCCTATTGGGTGTATCTATTGTACTTGTGTCACAAAAACAATCCTTGTGGGGGTCACATTGAGTCCTCCTTCTATCATTTTTTCACTAGTAAAGTTATTTCATTTTATCTATTTTGGAGAGGATTTTTTTCCAAGTGGTTTTCTCATTTTCTCTAGTTATGAGAGATTTTAATTGTTTTTACATGGGTAGGTACTCATGAAGCCTTATAATCAGGACTCATTCGTTCATCCATCATTGCATCCTTTATCAGTTGTATTTAGTTTCTCCCTAAGTTGATCTTAAGGGGGTTTTTGGAGTAATTAAGAAAATAACTTAATGATTAATTAGTCATTAATTAATTATTAGGTCTATTATTACTTTAATTACTTAATTAAACTGATGAGTACTTTTTTATTATTAGATTGGGATATTTATAAGTCAAGTTGTCTCATTGCATATGATTATGACACTTGTCACAATCTAATCAAATCCTCATCTAGGGGTGATCCCACAATAGTGGTTTACAATTTTTGGCCAAACTAGACACTGAAATATTTTTTTCTAACTAAATCTTCACTTTCGGGTACCTATAGCAGCTAAACCGCAAGGAATTTGAAGATGATGCAAACTAGAGTTTCATGACATTTTGTCTATAGATTCTAAATATATTATTTTCAAAAAAATTGGAATCAAATTGAACCTCTTTTTCCATCTCCCTTGAAAACTAGTTTTTTTCAGAAAACAACATTTTTAAGGAGTGATGTTCACCGTATAACACATAAGTTTTTTTCTATGAAGGATAAAATTCTAATTCTTTCGAATTTAGATTTGTAACTCTGATATCTAGTGCTTCCACTTGGTTAGATGGTATTTTATTGAATATTTTTTCCTTAATCAAGTTTCGAAGTCAAACCAATTACACATCAGACATAGGTGGGCCGTATAACGCGTAACTTTTTTTGTATGTATCTAATGTTTTTTTTTTTGTTGGATCAAAGACTTCAATATCTAGTGTAGTTCATATTTTTCAAAAAACAAAATTGATAATCTTCTATTTTTCCACATGTGCAAAACAAAGAGCTTCTTTTTCGGTGAAAAACCTATGTTTAATAAAACTAAAAAAAACAAATAGATAATAAAACCAAAACATATTAAAATTATAGTCGTTGGATAGCTCATTCCAAGGACTACTTGATTCCAGTTGGGTTCGTGAACTCTCCTCCATTTTCATCCTCAACCTAAGCTTCGAAGGGCAAAAATTCTAGTTTTTTTTGCTAGAGAGTAGGGAGGTGGGAAAAGGGGGGTTCGCTTGAACCAAGGAGGGTTAAAGCGAACCAGGGTTCATTTGAACCCCCTTTCAAAAAGGGGTTTTCATTTTTTTTTTGGTGGGATGGGGTCCACCATGCATTTAAATTGGTTCGCATGAACCAAGGTTCATTCGAACCCTTTTTGGTTCACTCGAACCAAAGGGTTCATTTGAACCCTAAAAACCAATTTTTTTTGTATGGGGTCATTTTTTGCCACTTTTCCTTCCTCACTCAAATTGTAAACCACTTCTGTGGGTTTACCCCTAGGGTTTGCACTTTTTTATAAGCATTAACTTTTTTTGGACAAAAGGCTAAAAGTTGATATATATTAATATATAATAAAAGTTACAAAATAAGCTTTACAATCACCGCCAAGTCACCTTGACTCTTCATTTTCATCGGCTCATCGGAGTGTCGGAGCTATCAGGGCATCGGAGGATCAGGCGCCGAGCAAAAATTGCCAGACTTTCCACTCAAAATAAGCATTAACTTTTACTTTGTAATCATCCAGGTATTCACATTACAATTCACATTCATTCTTCAATATTAGATACATGTGTGGATCAATCATTCTCTTTTGGTTGTATAGCAAATCAGTTGCTTTGATCTCTCATTTTTTATAGGTGTTTTGATTGCAAGTGATTACTAGTAGTTGTGGGTTCACTATCAATTTCAACAATAACAAAGACTAATATAGTAATTAATTAAAAATATGTTTCAAGTAATATAGCAATAATTTTATCAAATAAAGGTAATTTTAATTGAGAGTTAGATTTTTCATACCAACTTTACATTGTTATGCATAGAAGCAATACCAAGTAAATATGAAATTTGAATGCAAAAACTTATATTAAATGATCACTATCACTATATTTATTATCTCCAAGACCATAAGTATCAAATGGATGTCATCATTATATGACATGACATCTCTCCTATTTAGGCTTCCATCTCTTGAATTGTGTACTATTTATTAAAAAATTATTTTAGATTTTTATTAAATAATTGTTAAAGAAAAATAAAGCCTAGTCATACATATGAAATAATAAAATATAAGTAACAATTTCAAATATAGTTATACCTAACTAATATAAGGGTTAGTTAATATGCATCAGTTATTTACAATCTATCATAGATGTATAACTCTTCTTCTACACACCTAAATAATGGGAAAGATATTCATCCTTCAATTAATGTTTTTTAATATAAAACAATGTAACTTTTGCATATTGCAAGTGTTAATTGCATGTTTGCTAATATAATATCATATAGAAATGTGGCACCATTGTCTATGTTTGGCTGTTCTTATTGTTACAAAATTATTTGGAAGGCATTACATTGTTTATTGGGAGAGATATCATGGTCCATATAAATTGGTATTTGTTGAGATATGCACGAACAATTTGTTGAAGTGCTTAAACTCTGAATCCAAACATGGTCTGCAAGAGTGGATTCATTGTCTTGATTACGATGCCATGACCAATGTGCATGTGTTGCATTGAATATCTGAAATTCTCCATATCCAAAACTTGCTTCTCTAAATAAAGACAACTTAGAACTTGACTTTTTGAACCTGCCAAAACACATATAACTTAATAATATTCAATTATATAAAATAATTATTATAACATATCACTGAATGAATTAACATATTCTCAATGTTTTCAACCCTTTAAATTTGATCTAATTATATATGCATTGTGCTTTCTGTTTCTTGGGAAAAAAGAAAAAAAAAACCCTTAGAAATGTAGATGAGGCAAATGAAAATGAACCTACTTTGAAGCAAGGCCTTCACGGTTGCCGCCATCTCCTATGGTAATGTGAATGGGCCCACACGCATCAGCCTTGTTGTCATACACTCGAGTCTGAATCACACAATTACAGACAGCCACACAAACATGAGACAAAAAAAATGGTTCTTTGGTGATTTGAGTACTGACGTAAAGTTTGTTTTTGTTTCAAGTGCTTACAAAGCGTTCGTAGGCGTGCACATGACCTGCGATAACCAGGTCCACGTTGGCAGCATAGAGAAGTTCTTCCATGGCTTTTCTCATGTCTTCTCCTTCCCCCTGGTGAGCAGTGTTTGTATTGTACCACGGCGCATGCAGCACCGCTATCACCCACGTTGTTCTCCCTCTCTCCAGCCTTCCAAGGTCTCCCTGCCATTTTTCATCCACACAAACATTAAGTCCTACAACTTTCAATCTATCATAGGTGCTTGTTAGATATAATCCAATCCAAAACTGAGTTTAGGGTTTAATCAACTTGGCAGACCTGCAGCCATTTATACTGCTCCGAATCCTTCCCAAACTCTGTGTAGGAGCCCAACATTAGGATGTGTACTCCAGCAACATCAAAGGAGTAGTACAGATTCGAAGTTGAGCCGCTTTGTTCATATGGCATTCTCCATCTGGCGTTGTATGCCCTGAATGCATCATTCATTATTATTGGAATCGTCTCTATCTCATGATTTCCTTCTGTAATCATCCATGGCCTATGGCTCGCCAGAGGCTCTACTAACTCACCGAACGAGTCCCACAGAGGCTGATGTGTATCTGCATACGAAAGGTCTCCTGGCAGTAGGAAAACATCATGCTCCATCTTTTTTACATGCTCCAAAGTAGACTTTGTCCATTTTGTTTGTCCCGGATCACCTAACAAATGCCCCCAATCAAACCATAAAATGTTTAGAAAAGGAAAATCAAATCTGATTATTATGCCTACTATTCGGGATAGTAATTCCTGCAGTGGATACTCACCCACAATTGCGAAAGCAATGGGGAAGTGTGATGGAGGAGTTTTGAGATTATACTCTGCCCCAATTCCGCAACATCGGTAATAGTAGACTGTATTGGATACCAGAGGTCCAATCACAGTATGATGAATTTTACCAGATCGATAAAAAAAAATAAGAATAGGAAGTGCTTTCTCCAGTTGCAGAGGAAGTATACTGTCTTGAAGATGTTCCATACTCAACTAGCGAGGGCGCATCAAAATCCTCTGTAATCCATGAAACCCTCATATGCTTTCTTCCTACTAGAGATATGTGCACCTGTCAATCACACAAATCCAATGCTTCCTCAATAAGGTCTAAGAAAAACCAGATCTATTAACGTATTATATTTGGTTTTCTAGATTTTGAGTTATTTTGTTGAACTATCATCATCTTAAAAAGTTACATGTCAATTAGGCGATGGTCTTATGCAGGAGCTTTTTAAAATATCTCATCAGGTGCTACTTTTCATAAGCAATGGTTCCATAAATTCTGTAATAGTAGGTAATTTGGTGATCTCATGATTTTATTTTAGCAATAATTAATGTTAAATCTAAATTATATCTAATAAATTGTTTATCATTCTGATGATGGATTATGTAATGTGATCCAAACGTTGATGTAAAAAATGAACACACAGTTTCAATCCAAAAATCTTAGCACTATCATAATAGACTGTAAAAACAGAATGTTATTAATACATCTAACAAGTTATTATTAGAAATTTAGAAATCTATAAATGAATGATATTTGACAGCGAAATTATAAGATGTTGAAGGAGAACCATAGACACTCCCAAAACTTGAAGTTAAACAGTAGAAACTATGCAGTGCAAACAAACCAATAACAGTGCTACTCCACAGATTTGTTTAGCTGAAATTAAGATTGATTACCTGCCGAGAAAGGTTGTCCGTGAGATCTGCATTTGCTGCCATTGCAAATAAATATAAACAGAAGAATTTATAGATGGCCATAGATAACTGTGTAAATGTAGATGATGAGGAACGAGCTCTTGAAAACAAAGTAGTATTGTCTGATCGCAATCGCTGTTTATGTAATATTCCCATTAACGATTGGCAATGACACCCGTTGTAAGATTCGCATGGATATTCGCAGGCAGTACCACTTTTCACGGAATTTCATGTTCGAAGTCGTATAATTTTATTGTAGAACTTTGATCATGAAAGGCATATTTTGACGTATGTCGAACGATTTTTTTATATTTTACTTTAATTTTAAAAGATTATGATAATAATGGTATAAAAACTAAATTACAGGATGTGTCATAAAATATAGGAATAGTTCAAAATCTAAAATATTTGTGTATATATATATCAATAAAGGTGAACTAGTCAAGGGTGGATTCAAAGGTGAGTGGGTGGAATGAAGGATTTAGTGAAGTGAAAACTGATTTTTGGAAGATTCAATAGCATGATCGAAAATGGAGATCAGATGCATAGAGATCAAAGCAAAGAAAGGGTTATTCTGAGTTAGTGCATACTTTTTGGAGGAAGGACAACCGTGCAAAATTTGGAGATTTTAAGAATAAGGAATGGAGACAAAAAAATGTATTTTTTTGTTTTTGTGGAACAAAGAGACTACAATAATTTAGAGCAGTATAGATTTAATGGCTTCAAAAAGTGATAGGATTTCTCCCAAAATGGGAGGTTCTAGAAAGATGTCCATGGATATGAAAAGAAATCTAGGGCTTTAGAGTCATCTTCTTCCTTTTAAGAAAAGGATTTACATGAGAATAATAGAATGGAGATTCTTCCTAGTCCTATTGTTGATTTGTTGGATCTACCTTTGGCCAAGAAGATGAGTGATCTAAAAGCTAAAGCAATAATTTATAAATTTTGGAACCTATGATCGTTTGGATCTACTATGCCACATTGGATTGGTAACATTGGGATTTGGTCTCTGAAACTTATTTTCTAGAAAAAGGTTTCTTTATTACCATATTCAAAAGTGAAGAGAACAGAGCTAAAATAATGAAAGAGGGTTCATCGTTTCTTAATGGGTTAGACTTTCATTCAACCATAGGAACCAAATTTTGATCCACATTTAGCCCATATAAATCTTGCCCAATTTGGATTAAACTTTTAAATCTTCCTATACAATATTGGGAGTTTGATATTTTAAAGAAAATTGGCAATGGTTTGGGTGTATTTCATAAAATTGATGAGGAAATGGTGGCAAAGGTTTTAGCCTTTATGTTAGAATATGTGTGTCGATAGATGTTTCAAAGAAAAATATTGAATCTTTGAATCTAATTTATGATTCAAGGGTATGGAATCAAACATTATATCTAGAAAAGCCAAATATTTTTATTTTAAATGTCATAAGTTTGGACATTTGCATAAAAACTACAATTTCTTTCTAGATCTAAAAAATCAAAATGTGAGAAATGTATTAGAAAACAAGACTAATTGCACCATCGAAGTCCATAAGCTTTCACCTGAGGGAGAAGAAATGTTCAATCTATGGGAAAGCAGAATTCTCATCAAATAAAAAAGGAGAAGTAATTGCTTTTTTTTAAATTGAAACCCTAATACAACAAAAGAGGAGGATAAGGATTCAAATAAAATGGAGTTGTTAATTTCAAATGCCTTTGAAGAAAGGTTAAAAGATCTAGTGGAAGAATTTGACAATAATATTGTACCACAAAGTAATTTAGATGTAAGGGTATTGGACTCTACAAAGCTACAAGAGTCTACTTTAAGGGGAATTCTAGCTTTAGAATCTAATACAATCTCATTGAGATTTGAAATAGAAGCTATTAATAATAAGATCAATGTTTCCATTCTAGATCTAACTTCTAATAAAGCCCCTCTTGATGAATTTTTCAACAGACTAGTTGATGCTTTTTTACAAAAGGTGGGTGGTGAATTTATAAAAGATATTACTAATGATGTAATGGAAAAGGTCTATGATATGGACTCTGTTGAAAAAATTTCTATTGCTCAAACATAGGCAATGAGAAAATTTAAAAATTCTTTTGACTTGAAGCATAAACAAAAGGGAAGAAAGTCTAAACAAGCTAAAACCCAAGCAAAAGTTGAAGTTGGGATCCAATTTACTCTTGACCAAAATTTAAGATTTTCTTCAAAGAGAATTGGTAACTCTCCTCAAGAGCAATGAGGGTTATTTTATGGAATTATACCAAGGTTTTAAATGCCCCTGACTAAATAAACATGCTTAAGTGTCACTCAAATCTAAATAATATTGATATATTAATGCTTTAAGAAATGAAACTAAAATTTGAGAATATAAAGAGTATATTTAATCAATGGCACACTTGGCAAAGTTGTTGAGTTGTTTTGTGGAGGCTATTGGATATGTGGTTGTTTAGTTTTCCTTTGGTCTCCAAGAAATGCAAGGTTGGAGTTGTTTTCTTCAATTTCTAATTGGAAATGGATGCTTAGCAAGATATTTAGTCTTTCTTTGAATCTATGATTTTGGTTATTTACTATGCATGGTCCATCTAATCTAGTACATAAAAATTTGTTGTGGTATCAACTAAAAATTGTTTGTTCTTTAAAAAATTAAATCTTTATTATGGGAGAAAACTTTAATGCTACTTATAAAGTGGATTAAAAATCAAGTGGTTTGACTCATTTATCTAAATAAGAAATAGATTTTAGGGATTAAATAATATATAAGAATGAGTTAGTGGATGTCCAAAATAATAATGGTGTTTTGATGCAGGAAGGGGGTGACACAAAACCCTCTCCACTAACTTAATTTGAAGAAAAACACAAATTCTCAATTCACTGTGAATTTCAACACAAGTATGAAAGAAACTACAACATGCAAACTTGCATTAAAAATGAAAAATCTGCAATTACAAACTAATAAAGTCTCATTGAGACTATATGGATGCCACATATGCCCTTTACAACATCATAGAATTCATTACAAAAAATCTACAACATTCCATAGAATTTCCTATGCTTCTCAAGCACTACAACCAACCCACATGCACACTTTGTCCCTCCTCAATAATGGCTGCAATAAACTTATTGAAGCCTTCATACTTTGTTGCAATTTCTCCTTAGAGAAAATCCACGCCCAAGTTGTGAGTTTCATGCACTTTGAAAACTAACTTCATAATGCAAATGAATTATCTTTTATTACCAACTTTCCAAATCTGCCAAAATGAAATGAAATTCAATTTCATTTCCATTTCAAACTCAAAAATCATCCTTCCCAAAAAGCCACTCCCAAAAGGAGAGAATTTCTAAATTGAAATTAAAAAAAATCAAAAATCAAACTTCTCACTTGTGCAAGCAACCAGTCTCACACACACTTTACCGGCAGTTTCCAAAATTGAACTCGCTCATCAAAGTTGCCAATTTGATCACCTGGGAACCCATTTTGACAGTCTCTATTTTTTAGGGATTTATGGTAGTTGAGATTTGATTTCAAATTCAAATCTCAAGAATTTCCTTTAACTTGCAAAAAAAATCAAATTTTGAATTTTGCACTTCCATTTCCTTTGCAACACCTGCTTTTTCGGGCATAATCATTCAACATGAAATGTTAATGTAATTTAATTTCAAATTACATTATTCCAATAATTACAAATATTTGTGGCAACCAGTTATTGAAAACCAGACAAAAATTAAAATAATTTTTTTTTTTGGTTGATGCAGGATTGCACGAGCCCATGGATGCTCCTACATTAGACACCCACGATAGAAAGAAAATGTTCTATGAGAAAATATCATGAACATTTGAATATGCTATTTTCACACTGGATCCACTTCTCAACCTCATTAACATGAACATTATGTTTTCCCTTTGCCTGCAATATGCTATATCTACTCTCCTTCATTCTTCCCCTCTTTCTGCCTTTGTTCACAAAATTCAGCTCCCACCATCCTGCACTATGCAATTTTGGAAAACAGCAATTAACATCCTTATCTTCATTAAAACATATGAAATCATGTGTTACCTCCCTTTTTTTTGCTGCTGCAACAAGTTGATTACCACCCTCCTTCAACTCAACTTTGTGCTCCTTTTTCTCCATGTCTTCTACAAGACAATTTTTAGCTACATTCACCTCCTCCTTTGTACTCACATCATTGTTAGAGATACAATCAAAATATACATCCTCCTCATCATTATCAAAAATAAAATCAAAATATCCATCCTCTACCTCCTTTAGAAAACTACCGTCAACCTCCTTTTCATACAAAATATTATCAACGGATGCAACAGGTAAATCACCAAATAACTCAACCTTCACCTCCACACTTTCTTCCTCACTTTCCAGTGAAGTAACATCACCTACCAATGTTGTCCTTGGTGCAACATTCTCAACATCATCATGCTCAATTAAGCCATTTTCATAAATACCATAAAGTTCAGATTTTACCTCTTTCTCCGCTGAACTTCTTACTTTACCATTCCTGCATGTCATCTTTCTCCACGGTGTAGGTATTAGCATATCCATCATGCACTACACCCCTGTCAAACTGCCATGGTCTACCCAATAACAAATGACAAACATCCATTTTCATCATATCGCACAAAACTACATGGTAATTACCTATCTTGAAATTTACCAAACATTGTTCACTTACCAAAACCTTTTGGTTATCCTACAACCAAGCAATCTGGTACTGATACAGATGCCTCCTTCTCTCCAACTGTAATTTTCTCACCATTTCTTCAGAAACAATATTTTATGTGCTACCACCATCAACAATCACATTACATACCTTACCTTCACATTTACATTTGGTCTGGAACAATCTTCTTCTTTGTTCAACTTCTCTTCCTCCATTTGTCAGGATCCTTCTAGTCACCAAAGCTTCTCCTCCTTCATTTACCAACTTTCCAAATCTGCCAAAATCAATTTCATTTCCATTTCAAACTCAAAAATCATCCTTCCCAAAAATCCATGCCCAAAAGGAGAGAATTTCTAAATTGAAATTCAAAAAAATCAAAAATCAAACTTCTCACTTGTGCAAGCAACCAGTCTCACACACACTTTACCAATAGTTTCCAAAATTGAACTCACTCATCAAAGTTGCCAATTTGATCACCTGGGCACCCATTTTGACAGTCCCTATTTTTTAGGGATTTGTGGTAGTTGAAATTTGATTTCAAATTCAAATCTCAAGAATTTCCTTTAACTTGCAAAAAAAAATCAAATTTTGAATTTTGCACTTCCATTTCCTTTACAACACCTGCTTTTTTGGGCATAATCATTCAACATGAAATGTTAATGTAATTTAATTTCAAATGACATTATTCCAATAATTACAAATATTTGTGGCAACAATTTATTGAAAACCAGACAAAAATTTTAAAAAAAAAATTGGTTGATGCAGGATTGCACAAGCCCATGGATGCTCCTGCATCATGTTTTCACTTGCTCTAATAGAAGGTCAAACTTTTCTCATATTGTAGAATGACATGAGGGTATGTGCATGAAATGGGGGACCAAAAGAGGGTCAAAGTGGCCATTTTTTTCTAAAATTAGTAAAAAATAATTTTGGATGAGAAATTGAAGATAGTTACACTCAAAATTTGAAGATGTGACAAGAACAAGAGTCATAGTTGTTGAATGTACAAGACAACTGAGAGGGAGGTGAATCAGTTGTACATTAAAACATAAAACCCTCACTAATAGTCAAATCCACATTAAATAACCTTAATCTGTTATAATGATTTAGCATGAAAGTAAATAACAGAAATTAAAAACACAAAACCATACAGTATAACAGAACACTAGATTTACATGGAAAACCCAAGAAGGAAAAAACCACAATGAGGATTAGCTCACAATATAAAGTAATTGCAACACCAAATATAATAGGCTCATTGCCCAAAAGAAAGAAGGGCTCACTGCCAGATTATAGAAATGAAGAAAGAAGATTGTTACGATGAGAAATCCATCTCAACTCGAAACAAAAAATTTCCACCACTGCACCACCAATACATTCACTCTCTCTGTAGAATATTGACACCTTTTTCTCATTTCTTCCAATAGTCTCATTCGTTAAGGCTCACACTGCACTTCACACCATAATTCACATCACACACACCATGCATTCATCCTCCATCAACTTAGCACGCATATGTAGCCATCACAACCTTGAAAACAATTTACAAGGTCAGATATATGCACTTCAACCGTGCAAATTCAAATTAGGTCGACACTAAGACATTCTCGTGGTGGAAAGGAATGAAAATGGACCACATCACACCTTAAAAATTGGACCTAAATCCATACATATACGCTACACAACACTTCCACAAACACTAAAGAATATCAGCAATTAGTGTAAACACCCAAGGTCGATCGAACATGTGTTAACACCATTAAATAATTAAGTGCATACTTCACCAAATCCAAAGATGACTCATTGACCACACACAAGACGCAAACACAATTTGGAATATTCCATCAACATCTTAAATCCAAAAAATTCCTTTGCAATAGCTTTGACCTGAAGAACACATTCATCCTGTACACCTTGTTAACTTCCCACATACTATAACTCAAGAATCCAACCTTGTAGAGGACCAAATTTTGAACAAATCAGACTAGAGATAGATATGAAAAATGTAAGCACACCCTCATATCTACAAAACTAGAAACCATACTACAGAGAAATGTAGAGCAAAACCATTTCTCCCAAACAACACTACTTTCACAATTCACACACTGGTGAACACAACTTTCTCTAAACAATGATCCAAGATAAGAAACTATATATATAACACCTCTAAACACCTCTGATCAACATATCCAAACCGCATAAGTAGATATTCAACCATGAAGAAATGCGAAGAAAAACACTAAACACTACTCTACTACACTAAACACTCTTTACCACACTATCTTCTCTTCTATTCAAAATTTCTCAAAAGCACTTGAAAACCAAGCACCACAAACACATTCTCATCATCTACAATACTTCCTCATCAACACCAAACCAACTGCACTACAATAATTCAAGCACACACATGCTTATCAAGGAAACACTAGAGGTTGAGACCAATGAGACTACTAATGACAACATAATGTAACAAATCAAAGCATCTCTAAGATTGGCATCAATGCAACAACATAGACCTATTGGCATCATTGACAACACAAACTGCATAGACTTCCAATTATCTCCCCCTTTTTCATTGATATGAAAAAGCACCAACAACAAAAGTAACAACTCGTATTACCAACAACAGTGCACACTGATCCCCCTTACAAAAACATCTATCCTTTCCAACACTTTCTCTTTCTCCCCCTTCATTTTTTTTTGTTAGATATCTCCCCCTTTGACATCAATGGCAAAGATAAATATCCCCCTTTGACATTAATCACACATGTATCTTCTTTGCAACTTCCTTTTCTTCTCTTGCACTCTATTTTCTTCACTCCTTCTCTGCATAGTCCCCCTTAGGAGTACATAGTATACTGCACCAACTTGAAACCACTTGCACATATCCTTTGACACAATTGACAAATGACAACATCTACCTACTTCACAATGGCAATTCTTACTCCCTCTGACTACAACAACCAAAAATGCTACTACCTACTCCCCCTGAGAGGTAGCCACCAACATCAGTCCAGAACAAGGAATGAATCTTGAAATCCACTGGACTTATGCATATCCTTATGCATCTAGTTGAGAGAGAGTGACAATAACCCCTAACTTATTTCAGAGATACTCAAAGGTATCCTTAGGAAGAGCCTTTATGAATATATCTGCAACTTGATCCTTTGTAGGCACATACTCTAGCTTCACCTTATTCTCTACAACCTTCTCTCTCAAAAAGTGATACCGGATTGAGATATTTTTTGTCCTTGAATGCATTACTGGATTCTTAGAAATTTTAATAGCACTTTTATCATCACAAAAGATAGAAATGGGTTCATCATATACCACTCTGATATCCTTCAAATTCTATTTCATCCACAAAACTTGTGTGCAACAAGATGTTGCAACAATATATTCTACTTCTGTAGTAGATAATGACACCAAATCTTGATTTTTTCTTAGCCAAGACTTCAACCTATTTCCAAGAAAGAATGCATCACCACATGTATTTTTTATGTCATCCATACAACCTTCCCAGTCTGCATCAATATAAGCACTCAGAGAGGAATTAGTATCCCTTAGATACCACGATCCATGTTCCAAAGTGCCCTTCAAGTATCTGAATATTCTCTTCACTGTTGCCACATGTGCTTCTCTAGGATCTTCTTGAAATCTAGCCACAAGACAAATTACATGATGATATTCGGTCTAGTACCAATTAGATACAACAATCCTCCAATCATTGATTTGTACTTTCTCTGATCATCCTGAGAGGATTCATCATTCTCTCTCAACTTGCAACCAGTAACCATAGAAGTGTATACCAGTTTAGAATCTTCCATTTCAAACTTCTTGATCATTTACTTGACATA
>VDFB02368992.1:0-26524 GCA_007258455.2 Sequoia sempervirens | reverse complement strand
GAGTGAAAGAAAAGAAATGTTAAAAAGGGAAGAAAATGTTGAAATGGATTTAGAAGAAGAAAAATATGATGAAAAGGTAGATATGGATTTAGAAGAAGAGAATTCATCTAACAAATGAAGGAACATTTAAGGCATCAAAATGGATGACGAGTTCAAAGCATGAATTAAGTGATAGCTTGAGAAATGAATCAAATGCAAAGAAAGCCCGTGTTGATAAAAGGCCCAAAGAAGAATCTAACATATACAAAGGTAAGTATAAATTTTTTAGTTATAATAAAACTAATTATTGTGTTTTTAATGTGTGAAATTTAAAAGTGAAGAAAAAAAGAAAAGAGAAAGATTCAAAAGAAGAGATACTAATCATGGTGATAGAGATTAAGGATGACATTGAGAATCAAAAGGAAGATAAAAGAGATTTGAAATATAAGAATGAGGTTGATGAAGATGTGGATCTTGAGGAAGAAATTTATCTTGTGTAATATGAGATTCATTCACTTAAAAGAAGAAATGCATGTCTAAAATTAAAAAAAAATCAAGAAGAAAGTGAATCCAAAGTGAAGATATCACAAGCCCTTGAAGAAGATGAGAAGATAACCGTGGACATAAAGAAAAATATGAAGAAGCAAGAAGGAATGAGGAAGAAGCCAAGAAAATTGTCCTAGATTTGAAATTTGAGTGCAAAGAGGTAAAAAGGATTGAGGAAGGAATGAAAATCCAGTTAAAGGAAAGGGAAGAGAATTGTGACCTGAAAAATGAGAAGAGTATTAACTATGAAGAAAGGAAAAACTCAAATCCCAATGAATTAGAAATTGGTAACTTAAGGAAAGAATTAGAGAGAACAACTACCAACCCAAACAGGAGCCTCAAGGTTGATAAAATTATCTAAACCGTGGATGATATTATAGATGGGAAAAACTCATCATGTACAAAAACAAGTCTAGGTCATGATGCAAAGAAAGATCAACCTTCAAATGAGCAACAAAATAAAGGAAATGAGGAAAGACCAAAAGGCTATATAGATGTTCTAAAAGGCTCAATCAATAATGAAAATAATAAGAGGAAGGAAAAAATAATGTTCCTCATAGAGACAACAAGGAGAAATTCACAAGATCATTTCTTCTAAGGAAAGTGCAAATGAACAAGTCTCAACATTCATTTTATGGTTATTGTTATTCATGTAATAAATTTTGTCACAAAGAAATAAATTGTTGGATACATGCAAGAGAATTTGGTTGGACCAAGAATAAAAGTTCTTATGGGTTGTAAAATAAGAATTGCAATACCAATGTTATAAATGTAACAACCTTGGTCATAAGGCAAGAGATTGTAGAACATGAGAAATAAAGGATGGTTGGAACAAGAATAGAAATACTTATGACTCTTCAAGAAGAAACTGTAATTCCTTTAATCATATGGAAGATTACAATGTTTTGTGCTATAAGTTCAACAATTATGGGCATATGGAATGATTCTATATAAGTGGTTTTGAACTCCCTAAGCACAACAAGAAAATGGAAACCATTGATAATCAAAAGGAAGAAAATACAAAAGTATGGAGAAGAAAACAATAGCAAGATAATGAGAAGAAAGAATAATCTATTGTTGTACAAAATGCACTTCATGCACAAATGTGAGGAGAATTATGAGTTTAGGGGAAGATAACCAATGCATTATCCTTTAGCTCCATAGAGAAGACAATACAATATAGGTCAGCTAAGGCATATTCCATATGAGCATTCAATTGTTATTGATAAAAGGGAGGAATTAGTAGATAAAGAGAAGATATGATTGGAGAAAAGAAAGAAAGACTAAAGAATGGATAGGTATACAATAAAATTATTGAGTTATGTTATTGGGGTGATAGAGGTTAAAACTATGAGATGTAAAAACCATAAATACTCCAAAAAAGTATAGTTCAAAGCATGTATGACATGATGGTTGAAAAATTATGCATGTAAACATTTTTTAAGACAAGGTACAGTGGGAATGGTGATAACATAGTCATCAAAGGCATAAAAAGTATGATATATTGAGAATGATATGATAATAGTAGACTACATACTAGAAACCTACCTTATAATGAAGTGAAGGAGAATTGATGTCAAGATGAGAGAAATCCTAGAAGGTTTGAGACAATGAAAGAAGAAAGAAACCACGATAAAGATGCTGTGGGAGGATGAGAATGATCCAAAGGAATCCTTGTTTGAAGAGTATGATAGAACAAACAAGAATGTATTGAGAAAATAAAATGAAATGGATAGTAGCAAGTTGGATGGTTATGATGGTTATACTTATGTTCAAGTCCCTATTGATGTAATGATGTCACTAATTTCAAGTGGAAGCATAACAGACAAAAGAATATTCTTTGGAAAGAGTTGAAAGCATGTTCAATTTTGTAAAGATGCTTAGTGAACAATGGATAGCATAACAAGTTCTTGAAATGTTAAACTTGAGAAGTTCATCCAAATTATCTGTTTGGATAGCTATAGAGGAGGCACATACTCAAGCAACACAAAGACAAAGTTTTGAATGCATAATAAAACTAAGAGGGGGGTGAGTCTGTTGTACCTTAAAACTTCAAAAGCCTCATTAACATTTAGATCCACATTCATTCATTAAACCCTTAAATATGCTACGATGATTTACCATGAAAAGTAAACAATAGAAACTTAAAAAAATTAACACCAAACATAAGAGAACACCAAATTTATGTGGAAAACTCAAGAAGGGAAAAACTATGGTGAGTATTAGCTCATAATTTAAGTAATATCAACACTGAATACAATAGGGTTCACTATCGGAGAGCTCACTACCCAAAGAAGAAAGGCTCACTATTAGAATAGAAAAGAAGATAGAGAAGAAATGTTACACAAAGAAAATCATCTCAGTGCGACAAATAATCCACCACAATGTTACCAACACCTTCGTAGTCTAATTGAAGAATTGTAGAAACCTTCTGCTCATTGCATCTAGTAATCAAACACGTGAAAGCTAGCACTAAAATTCTCAAATTTTCACTCTAAAACTCTAAACTTTGCATCATTCACATCTTTCACATCTATCTTATCATCCCTCAATAACTCAACTCATATTTATACCTTCTTCAACCTTGAAACCCTTTTCCAAAGTTGAAAATACACATCAATTATGCAAATTCAAATTAGTTCAGTGCCAAAACACTTCCATGGAGGATAGAAGTGAAAGAAAACCGCATCACACCTTAGATAGGACCCAAATGAAAAACACCACGCTACACCACACTTCTACAAATAATAGATATCCATCGCAAGTAGTGTAAACACCAGGTCAACCGTTACCTATGTAAACACCATTAAAATTTTAAGTACATGCTTCCTTAAGTCCAAGGACGATTTGAAATCCACACACCATGCTTGAACATGATCTAGAATATTCCTAGAACACTCTAAAATCCAACTAACTCCTTCGCAACAACTTCCACTTGAAAAATGTACACACCCAGTACACTCAGACAACTCTGCCATATATTGTTACACAAGAAACTGAATTTCGAAGCACCAAACCTTGAACCACTTTGAATGACCAAAGATACCAACACTATCAACACACCCTTAAATCCACAAAACCTAAAACATAACTACAAAGAAATATAGAGCAAAGACATTTCTCTTAGACACCTCTATAATACACAACTCACACTCTGGTGAACACAACTTTTTCTATAGAACAATCCAGCACATCAAATATTGGATATAACACCTCTAAACATCTCTAACCAATATATTTGAATCGCACAGGCAGATCTTCAACCTAGAAGAAATGCAGAGCAACACAAGAACACACCTTTGTAACCCAAAACACCACTACAACACACTGTTTCCTCTTTTCATCAAATTTTCTCAAAAACACTTGGAAACAAGAACCAAAGACACATCCTCATCATCTTTAGTACTTCCTCAACCATAGATAGAAGCTTATCAAAGAAACACTAGAGGTTGAAACTAGTAGCTTTACTAAGGACAACATAATGCAACTAATCAAAGCATAGATGACATCAACTACTCAAACTCTTACAATAATCTCACCCAACAATAGACATCAATGACAACACTAACTACTCATACTTTCAAAAATCTCCCCCTTTTTCATTGACGGCAACACATGATGTGAAAAACTATCAAAGATACAATAGCTCCGCTCCATACCTATTTCTTTTTCTCTTTTCTCCCCCTTTGACAACATACTCATTACACTCTCTCTCCTAACTTTCTTCATGAATTTTTCTCTCCCCTTGATAACTTGTTCCTTTTCACATGACTTTGTCCCTTCCTTTGACATCAGTGGAAAAGTACCAAAATATTTAAATTTATTCTCTCCCTTTGACATCAATCAAACTTCCTACTATGCTTTGTATGCTCCCCCTTAGGAGTACACACCAAACTATACCAAATCAGTAACCACTGCACAATGACAACACACACTCTTCTAACTACAACAATTGACAATGCTACTACCTACTCCCCTTAAGAGGTATCCATCATCAATCTGGAAAAAATAATGAATCTTGAGATCCACTAGACTAATGCATCTCCTTATGCATGTAGTTCAACAAAGGAGGGGAAATAACCCCCAACTTCTCTTGAAGATACTCAAAAGTATCCTTAGGAAGAGCCTTAGTGAATATATTAGCAATCCGATGTTTTATAGGCACATATTCAAGCTTTACTTCATTCTCCACAACCTTTTCTCTCAGAAAGTGATATCTGATTGAAATATATTTTATCCTTGAATGCATTACTGGGTTGTTTGAAATATTAATTACACTTGTATTGTCATAGAAGATAGAAATCAAATCATACACCACTCTTATACCCTTCAGTGTTTTCCTCATTCATAGCACTTGTGTGCAAAAAGATCCTACTGCAATATACTCAACCTCTGCAGTAGATAAAGATACTAAATCTTGTTTCTTTCTTAGCCATGATACCAATCTACATCCAAGAAAGAATGCACAACCACTTGGAATTTTCCTTTCATCAACACAACCAACCCAATATACATCTATCTAAGCACTCAAAGTGAAATTAGTATCCTTTGGATACCACAAACCATGATATGGAGTGCCTTTCAAGTATCTAAATATCCTCTTCACTGCTGCAATATGTCACTCTCTAGGATCTTCTTGAAATCTAGCCACAAGACAAACTGCATGCATGATATTTAGTCTAGTAGCAATTAGATATAGCAGTCCACCAATCATTGATTTATACTTTCTTTGATCAACCTTAGGATATTCATCATTCTCGCTCAATTTGCAACTAGTAACCATAGGAGTACATACCGGTTTAGAGTCTTCCATTCCAAATTTCTTCAACATTTCTTTGGCATAATTCGATTGTGAAATAAATATACCTTTTTTTGTTTGATTGATTTGTAGCCCAAGGAATATATTCATCTCCCCAAACATATACATATCAAACTCTTTTTGCATCTCTTTTGCAAACTTCTTACACAACTTCATTACCTCCAAATATTATGTCATCAACATACACAACCACATTAAGATTTCATCCTTTTCAACTTTAAAGTAAAGATTACTATCTATGATAACTTTATTGAATCCTTTCTATATCAAATATTTATCCAACCTTGCAACAAATTTCACATCCATTTGATAAAATTTAAGTCCTCATGTGTTGCAAAAGCCAAAAACATCCTGATAGCCTCCGTTCTTGCCACCAGATCAAAATTCTCCTCAAAATCTATTCCTTCAACTTTTGAGTAGCCCTTACACAAGCCTTGTCTTGTTTCTTACCACTTTTCCATTCTCATTCAGTTTTTTTTTTTAATACCCACTTAGTTCCAATTATGGTTTTGTTTGTAGGTCTTGGGACAAGTTCCCAAGTTTGATTCTTCTCAATCTGTAATAGTTCTTCTTCCATAGCCTTTAACCAAGGTTTATATTTGCATGTCTCAATCACTATATTCAGTTCAAATTTAGAAAGTAAACATAGATTTATCTCTTCTTCAACAACTTTCCTTCTTGTTAATACAACTTTTCTTTTGTCTCCAATGATTTGTTCTTGAGAATGATTCCTCTGCACATACTTAGGGTTTCTAGGAGTCTTTTTTAGAGCTTTTTCCTCTTCAATTTGCACTTCCTTTTCCTTAGCTTTTTCTTTTATCTACAAATAGACTCATCTTATTCATATCCATCTATCACAGTCGAGTTTTGAAAATCTTCATCAACCTTGACACTTGCACTCTCAACAATCTTTCTTAGTCTTTTGTTGTAGCACCGGTAGGTTTTACTGTTGGTAGAATATCCAAGATACCTTCATTAGACCTTGCATAAAAATTTCACAAGTTGTCTTCATCTCTTCTGATATTACATTTGCTTTCAAACACTCTAAAGTACTTGACAATAGGGATCCTTCCATACCACAAATCATAGGGAGTCTTTTTGTTGTTTCCTTTTTCTTGAACTCTATTAAGTATGTAGACAATAGTATGAATTGCTTCTCCACAGTAGACTTCCGATAGAATTTTTTCTTTCATTATAGTCCTTATAGCTTCTTGAATAGTCCTATTTTTCCTTTTAACTACTCCATTTTTCTAAGGAGTCCTAGGGGCAGACAAGTGCCTCTTTATGACATGATTCTCACAAAACATTTTAAATTCATTGGAGGTGAACTCTCCACTTTTGTCAAATCTCAAACATTTGATTTTCATGTCCATTTCATTATCAACCATAACTTTAAATGCTTTGAACCTATCTAGGGTTTCATATTTTTCTTTAATAAAAGTAACCCATGTCATTCTAGAATAATCATCAATCAAAATCATGAGATACATGTCACCTTGAAGACTTCTTACTCTTGTAGGACCATGTTGTGACCTTTTCACACATCACCCCATTGCAAATGGGGACCCCCTAACTTTTTCTTTGTTTGGGTCTTTCGGCTTGGTTTTTGGTTTGTTTTGTTGTCGTCTCTCTTTTGTTCTATCTATCTTTCTAGGGATGTGCCCGTCTGGATTGAAATTTTGGCTAAGTATGAGAAATAGGGTTTTGGATCTTCCGGCCAGTTTGAAGCCAAATGAAGTGAGTAAATTGAAGTCTGAACTTGGTTGGCAATACACTGAACATGCTTTCAATAGGTTCTCAGCAAAATTTCATTGGATTTTGACAACTTACTATTTTTAGTAAGTGCCTAATTTGGGACGTTTTCTCAACACTTTTGAAGTTCTAACTGCTACACTGCATCCAGAGCACATCAAACTACTTGTCAGCAAAATTTGAGCAAGAACTAACAACTTTCTATTTTTAGCAAGTATCACCTTCAGAAGCAGATTTTAGGGTTTACATGCAAAGTTTTTCAATGCATGTCTAGAGAATATTTCTAGGTTTTTAGAGACCTACGTGATGATATAACATGCAAAATGAGATGATGAATTTCAACACTTAGCCTTCAGAGGCTATTTTTAGGGTTTGCATGTTGGAATTTTCTATGCATGTTTGGACATTCCTTGTGGGTTTTTTTTAAAGCTTCGCAGTGGTGTAACATGCAAACCAAGATCAAAAATTTTTTAGAGCTACCTTCAAAGGCTATATTTAGGGTTTGCATGTAGGATATTTTTTTCAAGAGAGGATAGAGTCATTATTGGTAACTTTATTCTATGTTGGTGCGGTCATGAAAAACACATCAACAGAATTGGCACTAGAAGGAGGGGCGAGCATTGAATTGTTCCAGAGGTTGAAAGGAACCAATATAAAGTTTGAGGTGCCAAATCAGAGATATGTTAGATCTCTCTTATGTCAAAAAATCCAAAAAAAGTGAAAAGTTATAAAATTCAAAAAAAGGGATTTCCCAATGGATGGGCGTCCATTCCATATTTCTTGCCCTCAAGATAGTCTTGTAGATATTGCTCAGATTCAAGAAATATTGAATGCACAACTGCACCCCAGGAATTTTTCTAAGTTTTCTTTGCCAGGAAGATGTCAAGTTCATGAGACCTCCCAACACGAAGAAATCAATTACTTAACATTCCTCTCAAGGATAGAGCTTGTTCTCCAAGGGAAAATTTTCTTTTGGGATGTCCCCAAGCCAGGAGTATTGGATGTGGAACCTGATGATTATAGCATTCTAGAAGTTATGAATGAGGCCTTCACAAGATTCATACTTAGGATCCAAAATCAGATGGAACTGGGCAATGTTCGCTTGAAAGGTGTTTTGCTCCCTCGTTGGTGTCAGATTCACAACGCACCTCATCTAGACTCCACTTACACAACATGTGAAGAAGCCATCAACTATGCCAGATGTCACCTCAGATTACCAATACTACCATATGGATTCTTCAAAGACAAAGGATGGATTGAATATGTCACATGAACATTTTTGGCACCAAATGAAGAGGGTACCTCAACATCATCCAACAACAAGGAGAATAAGTCACAACAGGATGATGTGATCGAGCTTAGGGAGCAAGCAGATGAAGATTGTTCCTACATCATGCTAGAACAAGAGGCTATTGGAGCAAAGATCAAAGAAACAATGGGATATATCCAAGCAAGAGGAACCACCCAAGGCAACTATCAACATAAAAAAGTGAATGAATGTACAAAATTGCAAGTTATTGAAGACCGTCAAGAACCAAGAGCAGAGGACTTAGCTCAAAGTAGAGATGGTGTGAGAAGCCTTCAATGTTCATTCACTCAAGGAAGAGAACATGAAGAGGGAAACGATTCCAATACACTCCAAGAAGGGACACTCCTTGATGAAAAGGTTCAGTCACACATGAACAAGATGAAAGAAATGGTAAGCAGCTTAAGGCAAGATGATGTGTTTAACGATCAATGGGCTACCAAGATGGAGGAAGAATATGAAATACATTTCACGTCAGCACTTGATTCATCATTCATGATCATGGAAGAATTGCTTCATGAAATTGAAACAAATGAAGCACTGCCTGATAAAGAGATAGAAAATGAAGAACAATTTAGGTTGGGGCTTGATCCATTGTTAGGGATTCAAAAGGAGCCAGTGCATGAAATTATTTGAATTTCCAAATGCCCTCTTGAATCGATTTCCTACCCCACTCCTCCTAGTTTGGATCATCTCCATGTTTTAGATGCAAGAGGTTTGGTTCACCATCAACTTCGACCTCCTAATGAAGCAATGGATGACCAACAAGAATGCATGCCAGTGAATGAAGGCCACCAGGTTGTATCTTTCCCTACTATTGGCTACAAAGAATATCATTTTGATTATGGAGATTTAGGAAATACAACTTGTTTATGGATCAATCATGGTCCGGATGAGTTACCCCAGTTGCTAATCTTTCCTGAAGTTTTGCTTGAGTTTCAGATTTGTCCTTTGAAATAATATTTTTCTGAGTTTAAAGATAAGTTTGCAAAACTTCACACTATGACTACTACTTTTATATTACTACACATCCTGAGAAATCATGCTAGGTGTTGTACATATTTTTGTCCTTCGAGTCTTGTCCGGTCGAATTTTTTGTCCTGTTAGAGAAGGTTTTTGCTTGGCTTAGTCCGCTTTGCTTTCCTTAGTTTAGTTTTCTTTAGTTGTTGCTTAGTTTAGTTGGAAATAAAGGGATCCCATTTGTGAGGGGAGGGTGTTGTGTTGTTTTCTACATGGTCTGACACAATGTTAGTCCATTTCTTGGATAATCATTTAGGAAGCACTTTAGAATTTGAGGTTTTCTTTCAAGTCTTATCATTTGGTTAGGATTTGTACTTGACTCAGAAGGGAATCATCTATTGTGTCTTGGCACCAAGTCTCACACACATAATTAATTGCTCTAAGTCATTGAGGTTTCTTAGGAGAAGTCATGGAAGGTGAAAAATCTTAAATCCTACTTAATCACCCTTGCAATTCTCAAACCCATTGGAGGCTTCACTACTTGCTAGCCAATTATGGAATTGGCAGAAAATCAGTATGCAAAAGAAAAGCTAAATGTGCTAAAAAGAAATACCTAAAAAGAAAAAGAAAAATGAAAGAAATGTTATACTTTGAATATTGGTTTTAGGAATATGCAGATAACTCCACTAGGGCTATGGACGCCTGACTGGAAGTGGAGCAATATTCATGAGAATTATAGGATTCTTTTGAAGTCAGGATCATTATGTAGCTCATCACAACGGATTCTAGGAGATTCAATGGTCTTTTGAGCTAGAATAAACACATATGCACACACTTGTAATAAAAAGATGAGGTGCCTTGATCCAATTTAGGATTCCTCTTCCCTTTTAAGTATATCCCCTAGTCAATTGATGGGTTGAAAAGAATTATCCAAAGGTTCTGAGTATGGAATGGGTTTTGTCTTTGAAATGTTTAGGAACATTTATTCGAAGGGGGGGCTAATGTTGTGACCTTTTCACACATCGCCCCATTGAAAATGGGGACCCCCTAATTTTTTCTTTGTTCGGGTCTTTCGGCTTGGTTTTTGGTTTGTTTTGTTGTCGTCTCTCTTTTGTTTCATCTGTCTTTCCGGGGATGTGCCCGTTTGGATTGAAATTTTGGCTATGTCTAAGAATTAGGGTTTTGGATCTTCTAGCCAGTTTGAAGCCAAATGGAGTGAGTAAATTGAAGTCTAAACTTGGTTGGAAATACATTCAGCATGCTTTGAATAGGTTCTCAGCAAAATTTCATTGGATTCTGACAACTTACTATTTTTAGTAAGTGCCTAATTTGGGACGTTTTCTCAACACTTTTGAAGTTTTAACTACTACACTACATCCAGAGCACATCAAACTACTTGTCAACATAATTTGAGCCAGAACTGACAACTTTCTATTTTTAGCAAGTATCACTTTCAAAAGTATATTTTAGGGTTTACATGCGAAGTTTTCAATGCATGTCTGGAGAATATTTCTGGGTTTTCAGAGACCTATGCGATGATATAACATGCAAGATGAGATGATGAATTTCAGCACTTAGCCTTCGGAGGCTATTTTTAGGGTTTGCATGTTGGAATTTTCTACGCATGTCTAGACATTCTTTGTGGGTTTTTTGAAAGCTTCGCAGTGGTGTAACATGCAAACCAAGATCGAGACCTTTTTCAAAGCTGCCTTCAAAGGCTATTTTTAGGGTTTGCATGTAAGATATTTTGTTCAAGAGAGGATAGAGTCACCATTGATAACTTTATTCTGTGTTGGTGCAATCACGAAAAAAACATCAACAGACCACAAAGATCTGCATGCACCAACTCCAACAATTCCGTAGAAGATTGTTCTTTTCCTTTGAAACTTCTTCTTGTTTACTTTCCAATTTGACAATCTTTGTAGATAGCATTAATAGGATTTGCAATCTTTGGTAGAAATCTCACTACTTGAATAGAATTGATTCTTACCAAATTATCAAAATTAATGTGACACATCCTCCTATTCCATAGCCAAATTTCATTAATCTGAGTCATAAAGCAATGACCATCATCACCCTTCATCTAATAAACATTTCGATATGTTCTTCCAGCATCAATCACAGTTTTGGACCCTTTTCTGATCTCACATCCATCATCCTGAAACATAAGATTGTATCCTTTTCTACACATTTTTCAAACACTTAAGAGGTTATGCCTTAAACCCTTAACATAGTAAACATCATATCTTAGCACCTGCATCATCGCCAAATCTAACAAGTCCTCCATCATACTTTTCAAGTTTGAAAAACTTACTCGTGTCTCCTATCATATGGTTAAAGCATCCACTATCAATGATCCAATAGTTCTTGTCTTATCTAGCATGAAAAGTAGATGCCAAAGTACCTTCAGTCTTATCCTTTCTCTCTAGAGGGAATTCCTTCACACATATTTTAGAATTAGAAATAACAGATTTATCTTTTAAAGTCATGAACAAGCATTCATCATGAAAAATACTTGCATCTTCTCTAACATAATAGCTTTTATTAATCATGTTACCTCTCTTCTCCCTGTTTTTCTCATTCACAACCCTGTTTGGACATCTTGAAGCATAGTAACCCATCTTTCCACAACTAAAACATTTGAAAGGAAACTTACCTTTATACTTTCCAGTACCCTTTTTCATCCTTCTCACAAAGTTAGCTTCCACGTTATCAAGAATCTCCTAATCTGATTCTTTAGTCTTCTCTAATTTTCCAGCCTTGAAGTCTCAACTTTTTCTCCATTATTAGTACCAAATTCTCTCATTTCAAATGTAATTTGAGAACCATACAACTGATATCTAGAATATTGATCTAGATTTGCAAATTTCTCAATAGAAAAAAAATTATGACTGTAAGCTTTAAGAAGGGTTCTGAGAATTTTCTTTACCACTTTTGATTCTTTGACTTTTTCATCAAGACCTCTAGTGGGGCTGAGCACTTCATCTACCCTCAGCATGCAGCTTGTAATGTTTTCATCTTCAGACATACACAAGTTCTCAAATGTGATCTATAGATTCTCCATCTTAGCTTGTTTAACCTTATCATCTCCTTCATAAATGCTTTCCAAATTTGTCCAGATTTATTTTGTAGCTTTCAAATTCATAGCTTTCACTAATTCAAAATTTGAAGCCTACTTAAAAGATCATACCTTTCTTTATTATTACTTTCATAGGCCTTGACTCCAGCTTCAGTGCTCAGACCATTTGTAGGTATAGTATATCCACTCTAAATTGACTTCTAGACATCATATCCTAGATAAATTAGAAAGACCTCCATCCTTGCTTTCTAGAATGCATAGTTTGTTCCATCAAACATAGGAATCTCCTTCTTGTGTGCCATCCCAAATCTACCTCAAGTGGTTAATATTTTCTCTCAGGAACTTGGCTCTGATACCAATTGTTGAATGCATGATACAACTGAGGGGGGCAGGTGAATCATTTGTACCTTAAAACTTCAAAACCCTCATTAAAATTTCTGTCCAAATTCATTCATTAAACCCTTAAATCTATTATGATGATTTAGCATGAAAAGTAAATAACATAAACTTAAACAACTTAACACCAAACACAAGAGAACAACAAATTTATGTGGAAAACCCAAGAAGGGAAAAACCATGATGAGGATTAGCTCACAATATAAGTAATATCAACATCAAATATAATAGGGATCATTGTTGGAGGGCTCAGTACCCAAACAAGAAAGGCTCACTTCCAAAATAGAAAAGAAGATAGAGAAGAAATGTTAGATAAAATCAACTCAATGCAACAAAGAATCCACCACAATGTTACCAACACCTTCATAATCTGATTAAATAATTGTAGACATCTTCTTCTCACTATATATAGTAATCTAACACATAAAATTTTGCATTGCACTTCTCAAATTCACATTCTAAAACTCTGCACTTCACATCATTTGCATCTCTCACATCTATCTTATCATTCCTCAACAACTCAACTCATATTTATACCTTCTTCAACCTTGAAACCCTTTTCCAAGGTTGACAATGCACATCAACCATGCAAATTCAAATTAGGTCGATGCCAAAACACTTACTTGGTAGATAGAAATGAGAGAGGACCACATCACATCTTAGCTAGGACCCAAACTAGCAACAACACACTACAACATGCTTCTACAAATAATAGATATCCATCACAAGTAGTGCAAACACCAAGTCAGTCATTTCCTATATAAACACCATTAAAATTTTAAGTACACACTTCCTTAAGTGCAAGGATGACTTGCGAACCACAGACAACGCTTGAACATGATCTAGAATATTCCTAAAAAATTCTAAAATCCAACTAACTCCTTCGTAACAACTTCCACCTGAAGAATGTACAAACCCAGTACACTCAGACAACTCTGTCATACATTGTTACACAAGAAACTAACTTTTGAAGCACAAAACCTTGAACCACTTTGAATGAAAAAAGATACTAAAACTATCAACACACCCTTAGATCCGCAAAACCTAAGACATAATTGTCGAGAAACACGAAACAAAGAAATTTCTCCTAGACATCTCTACAATGCATAGTTCACACTCTGGTGAACACAACTTCTTTTGTACAACAATCCAGCACACCAAATCTTGGATATAGCACTTCTAAACATCACTCACCAACATATATGAATTGCACAAGTAGTTCTTGAACCTAGAAGAAATGTGGAGCAACACAAGAACACACCTCTATAACTTAGAACACCACTACAACACATTGTTTCCTCTTTTTATCAAATTTTCTCAAAATCACTTAGAAACCAAGCACCAGAGACACATCCTCATCATCTCCAGTACTTGGTCAACCATAGACAAAATATTATCAAAACAACACTAGAGGTTGACACTAGTAGCTTTACTAATGAAAACATAATGCAACTAATCAAAGGATAGATAGCATTGACTGCTCAAACTCTTGCAAAAAATCTCACCCAACAATAGACATCAATGACAACACTAACTTCTCATACTTGCAACACAAAGGAAGAGAATTGGGGCAAAAGGAATCCTGAGAAAGGAGGATATTTACAGATAGGGGAGCACCACAAAAAAGATGAACAATCATATCATGAAGGAAAGTAGTATACTAAGTTTCCATATTTCATTGATGTCAAAGAGGGAGAGATAGAATAAGGGGAGCAATGCAAAATGAGAGAATTATGTTTGTGTTTCCATCAATGACAAAGGGGGAGATTGTTGGAATTTTTGTCATTGATGTCAAAGGTAGACAAGGTTGTGAAAGATTTTGTTGTGGATATTGTTGGTCTAACATATATGGACAAGAATGTCAAGATGAAAATGAATAGATTTTTGTAGTGATATTGATGTTAAGTGCATGAACAAGATTTTTATCTTTAATATCAAAGACAGAGGTTGTTGGTGAGATTAGTATCCAAGAGATTGTTGTATAGATTAAGATGTATGGATGAGAACTTCAAAGTGGGTATTTTCATTGGTGTCAAGGAAGAATGACAAGATTGTCAAAGAGATTATCATTGATATCAAAGGGTAAAGCATTATTAAAGGATAAATAACATCGAATAAGGCCAAAGATCACTAATCGTTTGAAAGAATAGATCACATTATTTGAAGGTGGTTAATGACAAGTTTAAATTTAATTTTATTCTATCCTATTCTTGGTCGACCCTCTTTACATTATGCAAATTACAAATCAAAGACATTTAATATAAAAATTGGCCAACTCCCTATGAATATTACATTGTTGGATTATACTCTATGTTGGTCCTAACTAATGGCACCCAAAATAAAGATATTAATAATTTATGAAGCCAACTTCTTATGATTAATGATGGAGTGATTCATTGAATAAAAAGAATGATTCATTTATAAATAAATGGAGTAGCAATTAATATTGAAAAAAGATGTAGCAATTAATATTTGATAATAAAGGAGCAACATTCAAAGGCAACAATTAAGGAATTACAGAGGAAGAAAATGTTGTGCATGTTTTGCACACATGCCCTGCCAAGGGCAGGGACCCCCTCTTTTTTCTCGGGTCAAGTCATTTAACCTTGTCTCATTTTGTGCACCTTTGTTTCCATGCCCAAATCAGCCATGAGCCTTAAAGCGATCAATTTCATATTGGCCAGGTTCACATACCTAGGTTTCACTAAGTCATTTGCCCCTTTGTGGGCTGGGTCCTCGAGTTTTCTCTCTTCTTTTTTCCCGATGTCTATTGGCCCTTGTGGACCCGCATTCAGGGGTTTCCCTTTATCGTTCGTCATTCCACCCCGCCACTTGCTTGCAACTGAGCCCCTGTGTCTGCCCAACACGTGGACCTCGTGCCCGTTTTTGTCACCGTGTCCTACATGCTCCATGGACCCGCTCTTGCGGGTAGCCTTGGGTGAGACTTCGTTCTCGTTTCTCCATTCTCGTGGTGGCCAACCCTTAACTTCACCCCACATTGTAGACTCTGCACCTGTTGCACCCCTTTCATTGTTGATCAATGATGAATCCTTCACGACCATCCCAAGTTGTGCATTTCACATATGTTATCAGTGATCCTGGACTTGAGGTTCAAGATGGTAAAGCCACCAGGTCATCTGCTTGCGGGTCTGCCCCTGTGGAAGGCTCTTCATCATCCACCTTTCACCTTCCATCCACCGGTCGTCCACTGTTCATCATCTACCTTCTTCCTTTTGTCTGCCCTTGTAGAAGGCTCTCCTCCATCTGCCATCCACCTTCCATCCATCCACCGTCCATTGTCTGCCCCTGCGGAAGGTTGTCTGTCGTTCGTTGCCCACCTTCCATCCACCAGTCATCCTTTCACCACTTGTGGTTCCACCCTGGTGGAATTTTGTTCGTCATCTTCCCTCTATTGTCTTCCATCCTTCCGCCCTAGGGGAGGCTCGCACACTTGAACCCGTATTTTTTTATGGCCTAAATGAGCTCCAAACATGAATTTTATGATCTTTGGTAATGTATTAATGGGTCTAATGCTTGCTTTGTAGGATGTCATTAATATTCACCTAAATTTATATGTGAACGCACTTACTATGTTTCGTGTGTGTAGGATTTATGGAGCATACAATAGGTCCATTGGGAGAGTTGTCTTGCTTTTCATTAAATAATTGTGATCCATCACGAGTTGTTTTGCAGGATTAGTGGGGGAAGCTAATCTATTTCACAATAATCCAAATCACTAATGAAGCTCATTTGATTAGCCAAAGGATGCAACAAACACATCAAATAAAGGGCAGCCTTCAAACAACTTTAGCTACAGTAAAAGGGGCAATTAGCTAAATGACAAAACTACTACAGTGACAGTGCACTAGAGGACGAAATAGGGAAAAGACAAGAATGTATTTTAAATTGTGAAATATTTGGGGGTAGGTGAAACCCTAATGTAATCAAATCTGAGTCACAAAATGCAAATTAATCTTAGCCATTCATTTGGGCTTTGGAAAACTATAAATAGGGGCTTGCCCCTCATTTTTAAAGGGTTGAAGAGCTGGTGTAGAGACATTCTATAGCAATAGAGAGCTACATTGCATTATTTATGGATGTTTCTCTTGTGTTTCTTCATTATGCATGCATGGTTCTACTTCCCTATTAGTTTAGTTGTTAGTTTCTTGAATGGAAGTGATGATGGTGTTTGTTGTTATTGTATTTGATGAATTTCCAACTCATGCTTTTTGTGGTTTGTTGATGATGAATCACTTTGTAAAGCTAGTATGAGCTTCCTTACTCTATTGCTGCAACTTAGTTCAATTGCATGTTCATGATGTTTGTATGCAATCTAAAAATGTGCAGTCCTTAGAAGATTGCATTGGTTTTCTGTAACTGTAGGTTCCTCTTGGCCAAGCAAAACCTAGTTTAGGGAGTTTGTCTACTGTAGCAGCCTCCATGATCACTATTCATTCATAGTTTTAGGTCTAGGAAATTCCTCTCTTCCCTACTCCTTTTTCCTTCTTTTTTTAATAAGTGACCTAAGCTAAGGTTCATTCCACATTGCAAAGCAAAATCTAAAGCTGAAATAGGAGTTCAAGACTGCTATTTGAACCTACAACAACTGAACAACCATTTCCACATCTTAAGAACTCCATTTGCAGATCCAACTTCCCCACTTTGTGACTCATTCGTAAGACCTCCTTGTGATTCCAACAAATCACATGAAACAACTAAGACATTCCAAGCACGTCATGACATGACACCTGAGACACCTTGGGGTGATTTTCAGCAAATTGTTGGAGATTTTCTTTCAAGAGAGGTAGTGCACCTATGCACTGCCTATGTTGAGAAAGTGCTAAAACACACATCAACAGAACTGACGCTAGGAGGGAAGAATTTTGAGGCTACAAAGCTGAAAATTGGTAGTTGAAAAGAGAACTTTCAAGAAGAAATCTGAGATAAGGAGATCTCTTTTAATGCTAAAATTTGAAATCATAATTTTCTGGAGGCAAACAAAAGCTGAGTTAAAATGGAGTAGCATGGGCAAATCAGCATCACTCAGTTACATACAGATTTGAATAGAAGGTTGAGGAGACCATTGCAACAATTTGAATTGGTGGACAAATGTCAGATCCATGGCACACACAGACACAACAAGTTAGGGTGTCTAACATTCTTGAGCAGGATTGAAAGAGTCTTGTGTTGACGGGTCTAAATGACACAACAACGTGTAAACAAAAATATTACTATTCTCCTAAAAGAGAAAGATAACACATGGGTATCTTAGTCCTCAACCGTATAATGTTGCTTAGTAATTGATGTGAACTATAATGTTCAAGGGGCCTGCTGGTGTTGAGCTTCTGGATTGTTCTAACATCAAGCATAAACTAAAACCTATTTTAACTGGGGTTTTTAAAGAAACAGAGAAAGATAGATCAAAGCTTGGAACTGAAAAGAATAATAATTCATCCAACTTAACCAGACTTGTTACCTTTCAAGGAATTGCTAACTGAAACTGGAGAACAAAATCAACTTGTGATTGACACATAGCTTCATTCATCCATAGTGCTAATTTTAACAACGAATTGTAAATCACTATTTAAACAAAACATAAAACAAAACTTCTTTCCTTGAAAGCTTTTCAAATCAAATGATTAACCCAAGATGAACACCATTTTGGAACACAATATGAAATAGATTAAATCTGGTTGCTTCTACTATTAGTGCAACAGGTAAGCAACATTTACAAATCTGGCACAATCACCAGTGTACAGAAAACCTATGATTTAAGATTGTTTCCATCTATACTAAGAAAACTAGAAGTATACATTACCGTCTATGTTGAATCTAACTCCTAACTAAGAGGACAAGAGAAACTCCCATCACAAAGAATCAGGATGTAGCTCTGTCTCCTTTATCCTTCAGAAAATTCCTACTCTTGAAAATCTCTCTAGAACTGTCTACTCTATTGTGTTTTTCTAACTGTCTCTATTTCTTCTAACTTCTAACTCCTTTTACAAAGAGACCAAATTCCATATATACAGAATGTACCAAGAAAGAATGTGTTGGCCCCTGTTTTAGGGTTTACAAAATATCTGCTGATTTAGAAGGGTCGGCTCCCAAATCTTTTGATAGAGTTAATGTTTGCGTTGAATGGCATCCCTGTTGTCCATGTTGGTGAAAGATTGTTCTGGGAATGACCTGTAGATCTTTTGTAACTACAACATTAACTCCTAGCCTCCATGTCCATCTTCGATCTCCCCTTACAGAGCTGCAATGTCCCCATTTTGTCCATACACTTTCATTTAGATTTAGCCTATTTTCAAAAATTTGTAGGCTAATCTAAGGTGGAAAATTAGGGTTTCCCTTTCGATACGCTTTAGTCGCTCAAAGGTTGTTGTGCAGACTTACTATTTATAGCAATTCACTATTTTTAGCAAGTCTATCTTTTGGTAGTATCTGTCTAGCAGCAGTTCAATCCTTTGCAGGTTAGTGTTCAGTTTGGCTATCTGTTGTTTTGATGTGAACTTACTATTTATAGAAGTTGGCTATTTTTAGTAAGTCTAAATTTGGCAGTAGCATCATCAGCAGCTCAACTCAAGTCATCTTGCTATCCATCAGTTTCAAGATTGGCATTGGTTTTGGTTATCTCCATGGACTGAGTTTTTATACTTAGTCAAATTTCATGTTTCTTAGTTGTACCCCACGCCTAGGAGTAATAACTTCATGTTGTTTTAAAAGAGGGGCCATTAAGGGGGTCAATTGTGCATTTAATAATTTATTAAATGCTTTATTGTTGCAAAGTGAAAAGGAGGTTGAGTAATATTATATTATTTCAAAAAGTAAAATGCAAAAAGGTGGCATCCCTTTTGGAAGTTGAAGTGATTCAACTTCTTGGAATTTGAAGAGTTCTTGTTGCTTCATTTGCCAATTGAAGTTTATATATTGCTGCTGTTTGAAGAGTTGATTATGCATATTTTTGAAGAGCAAAGTTACGCTGCTGGAATGAATCCAGAATCCGGCTAAGGGAAAGCTTAGCAAATTTACTCCATTCTTCGGGCCTGCAACTATGGTTCCCTAGGTGGTGGATTGAGAGTGTGCTTCATCCAGAAGTACATATTGAGCATTATTGTGGAGTTTTGGTGAGATATTTCCAGTTTTTATGTTGCTGGTTTATCATGGCTGAAAGTGATTTTTGTATACAGCTTTTAGTATGAATTTTATTTGCTTCTGGGTATTGAAGATATGCATTCCTAGCACATGGGCGCCCCTTCCCATAGAAGATCAGAATTTATTTCAAAGTATTTATTTTTATTCTTGCAAAATCGCCCTTGCTAAGGGCCGTACCATGTTGGGAGCATTGAGAATTGTGCAAGTAAATTAATGGTTGCTTTTTGAAGCTGTTTCATCATCATGACATGGGCGCCTATCCTCTAGAGGTTCATTGCAATTGATTTCACTCAATTTGGAGGTAAATTGATAAAGTTATGTGCATTTCATTGATGTACAGTTTGCTGGTCTGATTTTCTGTATTCTCTATTTCTGATCAGACTTGTTAGTTTTTGATATAATGCTGGTTTGGGCTTCATTTCTATATCATTATTGTATTGTAAGAGTTAGAGGAAGTGTTACTCTAACCATTGATTGATTTGGAAGCATATCTTTCTTATTTGCAGCTGTTTAATTCATTGTAAAGCTGATTAGTAGTACTAACAGCTATTTATTTTATTTGCTGCAATTAGTTTAAATTTTCATACTCCCACGATTGAGTGGTTGAGTTTAAATAATCATCTTTCTTAATTGTAAGTTTCCCCCCACTAAATAAGTGGTTGTGTGGACTGTATTCCCCCCACGTTAATAAGTGGAAGTGAGGATTTAAATGGCTGGCTTGCCGCCTTTAATAATGTAATAATCTCACCCACTGAATAAGTGGAGTATCCCCACTACTTGTGGATGCCTGCATCAGCAGATGAATTGTAATTTCAGTTCAGTTTACTCCTAATGATCCTCTGACCATATGCTATCACCTCGCCCACATTGGGATCTTGGTGAACATTCTTGGTTAGAGTTACTTCCATGCTGATTTGCTTTTGGAGCTAACGCTAATCAGTGACTTGTTGCTGGTTTGTGTGTTAAATTTTGAGAAAAAATTAAGGGGAATATTTCAGTGGTATCAGAGCAGAAGATCCTGCCATCCTGTTGATCAGTGCTTCATGTTTAGGCAGAAGAGTGAAAGAGATCTCCGGTACTACATCGAAAGTCAAAGCAGATTCTAGTTCAACTCCTTGTGGTATTCAAAAGTTGGCAATTAGGCATGGCTAATGAAGAAGAGATGAAGTTGGCTGAGACTCTGTTTATGGCTGGAAAGAGACTTGGTAAAGAATTTCAGTCAAGAGAAAATGAAGAGAACATTCTTCATTTGTTAGAACAATGTTTGAGACAAGTGAAGCCATCACCTTCAGAGATAATGGAGTTGGCACTAGCTCCTGCAGTGAATTCTTTGAATCAGCCCTATTGGTTGGGGCATCCTGATGAAGAGACCAAGTTGCTGATTTCTTCTTGTTTCATGGAGATAATAAGAATTGTAAATCCCCATTTGCCTTATGATGTTGAAACCACGAAGATCATATTAAATATGATAGTGGAATGTTTTCAAGATTTGGATGAAACTTGTAGTAGCTTGTTTTCAAGAAGAGTTGCTGTTTTAAAAACATTTTCTGAAGTTGGTGCTTGTATCTTATTGATAGAATTTGAGATGGAGAATCAGATTTATCACTTGTTTAATTATCTTTTCACCTCGACTTGGAATGAGCAAGAAGAGAGTATGCTTGCAGCTGTCATAAATGTTCTGGTCTCTACAATTAAAGAAGTTGATAGTCTTCCTGAAAGTGTCCAAACTCTTCTCTTGGATGCTTATAAACGTGAAGAGCAGATTTCTCCCACTGCTGATTTGTTAGTTAAAGAAATTTTCAGTCAATGTGAAGATAAGTTGAAACCATTTTTGAAGAAGATTGTTGTGAACAAAAAGGAGATTTTTGAAGCTGAAGAGGAGGATGAAAGTTGGAATCCCTTTGAAGACATTGCAAAAGTTCAAGGGGTATCCACAAATTTGCACTTATCCAAGCATTCTATAGAAGAATGTAATATGTCAGTGGAAGCCTTGAAGACTAGTGAAGTACTCTTGTTTTCTACAAAGGAGAACAGTGAGTTGGCTTGTGTTAAGAAGCCTCATGTTGAAGATTCAAAGAAAGAACTTTTGGAAACAAAAGTTGAAACAAAGATGCATGAAGAGGCCATAAGTGCAGATCCAAATGAAGAAGAAGTTGGGATGGAAGGAGTTATGAATTCAATCAGCGAATTGCTTCTTCACAATTCCGAAGGATGCTCGTTTGAAAGTCAAGCTAAAGAGGAGAAAGAGATAGAGGAAGCAGTAGTCACTTCCTATTCCAAAGCTGATTTGACTAACTCCCTAGAATCATGTGTAGGAGACAACATGGAAGGTGAAATTTCTAGTAGTTATAAGGCAGATTTTTCTTCATCGGAAATAAAGCTAAGGAAAAAAGCTAAGGAATTGGAAGGCACTATGGATGGAATGATGAAGAGTGTTCATCATATGCGAGACAAGTTGAGGAGTACAACTCAAACCATTTTTGAAATCTTTATCCATCAAAATTGTTCTACATCATCTCAACCAGTATATAATGATTGCAGCTCAAGTTCACACATTGCTAATAATGGAATTCAAATTTTGTCAAATCTTGATAGAATTCATAGACATGTAGAACAGTTGATTTATGATGTGCCTAGGGGAGAAGTTGTATGTTGCATTTCTATTGATGACATGAAGTCTATTAAATTTACTTTGGAGGAAATTAAATCTAGTCTTTTGCACATCCTTCGTGACAAAGACATAGTGGCCAATATTGCTGACAAGGCATTGGAGTGGAATGAGCTTACCAAAGCAAAGTTACAAGAAGTGCATGAGACTCTAACTGAAGCAGAGAATCAGATTTCTGCTGTTCAATATTCATGGGAGCAAGAAAACAATAGAAGAGCTGAGGAGCTTCAAGAAATTCTTGATGAGCTTGATCTCATACAAGAAACATATGATTTGGAATGCTGTCCTGAGAGACCAAAGCATTCAAATTCTCAAGTTTTTCAAGCTTTTGACAATCTCTTGTATGAAGAAGGTGCTAGTAAGGTTTATGTAAATCCTCTTTTTGAAAATGATGAAGAAATTGCTTCAGAGATTACTGAAGAAGGGGATTTGAGTTTGTCTTCCAGCATTGGAGAGTTGATACGTGAATTGCATGAAGTTGAATCTATTGCTGCTCCTAGTGCATCCACTCGGCAAGAATTGGTAACTCTTGAAACACAAAGAAATGAAGGCATTCTTATTGTTCATCAACAAAGAGTTGATGGGTTTGTTGATGAAGGTTTAATTTATTTTTTGATGAGGATGCTTGTGAGGCTCATATCAGATTTTAGTTCATCACCATCTTCTCTTAGAGTGATAGATTTCAGAATTGTATTTGATGAAGGATTCATGGAATTTTTCCGGCAAGTCATATCACAAGATTCTGGATTTGATTTCTTCAACGAACAAAGGTTGGTTGAATACTTCTTGGAATTTCAAGAAGTGGCATTGCAGATGGAACAAGTGAATCAAAGGATTCGTGTGAGAGCAATTATCAGTTTGAGAAGTGGTTCTTCATGGTTGTTAGTTTGGGATCCTGGCATTACTTGGGAAGAAGGTAATTTCAAAGTAGATAGACCAACATATAATATTCAGAATGTAGTTGTGACCATTTGCTTTTGTGTTGGAAAATGTCTTCAATTGCAAATTAGTATTTGGGATCTCAAGTTTTTTCTTGTGAAGAATGAAATGCATAAAAAGAAGGTTGGATGGAGAGATAAGTGTCAAAAATTATGTTTTATGTTTGCTGCTTCCTTCTTTCTATGTCATTTCCTCTTTATTTCTGATCATACATTGGTGTTCTGGGAAGGAAATATGATCAAAAGTTGGTTTGTGGTGACATGGGGTCTCTTGCTAAAAGTGCCACCAGCTTGGTTCATGAGCAATGATGCTCATTTTGATGGAAAATTCTTATGTTGCAGCTGTTGCTTGTCTTCTTGGATGCTGATTTTCCAAAAATCAGATCTCAAGATGATTATTTCAGACCTCTTAGGAAGCTGGTTACTTCATTTACAGGCCTCTCCACCTCCTATTTGGACTGAATTTCTACCACAAATGAGCAAGGGAATGATTCAGTATGGTCAAAGTTCAGTATGGGTTGTTCATTGATGGTTGACAGTGAATTTTGTGGTACCAACTCATATATTACTTTTTGGGATAGCGAGTTATTAGCTGATTTGATTTGTCAAATTGAGACTCTTGATGTGAGATATGTGAATATTTCTTGGAGTTCTTTCAGTGAAATCAGTTTGCTTCAAAGGAAGCATTGTGCATCGTCTTGGATAGGGATGGAGTGTGGAGCCTTGCTCTTGGTTTGGCATTGGTTTAGAAGCATGTTTGAAAATATTTTTGTTGCTGATCAGAATTATGACAGCAAGATTTGGAGGTCCTACAGACTGATATGGGACCCAGGCACTAACATTTTTGGTGCATTGTCTTTTGTGGATTGTGACATGTTGATCCACTTTGAGTATTCAGTTGTTTTAATCAGAGTAGCGCAACGGATTAGAGGAACAGTGTACCTGAGAAAGTTTTGGAATCCTGGTATCACTTGGGTTTTCTATTCCACAGTTGAAGATGATGAAGCCAATGATGGTCTTCTAGAATTTATTCCCATGATGTTTCAGTTTAATTTTAATCTGGTGATTTCTTTTGTTGGCATCCAGCAGTGCAATGCTTACATCAGCAGGTGTTATCTTTCACCTAGGTTGATTTGGGACCCAGGGATCACATTCAGTTTCAGTTTGGTTCAGTATGGTGATTTCAGGTTGGCATTGGAATTGCTTGAGGACAAGCAATTTTGGGAAGGGCGGACTGTAATGTCCCCATTTTGGCCATACGCTCTTCATTTGGATTTAGCCTATTTCCGGAAATCCGTAGGCTAAGCTGAGGTGGAAAATTAGGGTTTCCTCTTTCAGATACTGCTCAGTTGGCGTTCAGAGGTTGTTGTGCAGACTTACTATTTATAGCAATTCACTATTTTTAGCAAGTCTATCTTTTGGCAATATCTGTCTAGCAAGCAGTTTAATCCTTTCTAAAGTTAGTGTTCAATTATCCGGTTGTTTTGATGTGAACTTACTATTTATAGCAGTTGGCTATTTTTAGTAAGTCTAAATTTGGCAGAGCATCATCAACAAGCTCAACTAAAGTCATCTTGCTATCCATCACAGTATTGGCATTGGTTTTGGTTATCTCCATGGACTGAGTTTTTATACTTAGTCAAATTTCATGTTTCTCAGTTGTACCCCACGCCTAGGAGTAATAACTTCATGTTGTTTTAAAAGAGGGGCCATTAAGGGGGTCAATTGTGCATTTAATAATTTATTAAATGCTTTATTGTTACAAAGTGAAAAGGAGGTTGAGTAATATTATATTATTTCAAAAAAGTAAAATGCAAAAAGGTGGCATTCCTTTTGGAAGTTGAAGTGATTCAACTTCTTGGAATTTGAAGAGTTCTTGTTGCTTCATTTGCCAATTGAAGTTTATATATTGTTGTTGTTTGAAGAGTTGATTATGCATATTTTTGAAGAGCAAAGTTATGCTACTGGAATGAATCTAGAATCTAGCTAAGGGAAAGCTTAGCAAATTTACTCCATTCTTCGGGCCTGCAACTATGGTTCCCTAGGTGATGGATTGAGAGTGTGCTTCATCCAGAAGTACATATTGAGCATTATTGTGGAGTTTTGGTGAGATACTTCCAGTTTTTTATGTTGTTGGTTTATCATGGCTGAAAGTGATTTTTGTATACAACTTTTAGTATGAATTTTATTAGCTTTTGGGTATTGAAGATATGCATTCCTAGCACATGGGCGCCCCTTCCCATAGAAGATCAGAATTTATTTCAAAGTATTTATTTTTATTCTTGCAAAATCGCCCTTGCTAAGGGCCATACCATGTTGGGAGCATTGAGAATTGTGCAAGTAAATTAATGGTTGCTTTTTGAAGCTGTTTCAACATCATGACATGGGCGCCTATCCTCTAGAGGTTCATTGCAATTGATTTCACTCAATTTGGAGGTAAATTGATAAAGTTATGTGCATTTCATTGATGTACAGTTTGCTGGTTTGATTTTCTGTATTCTCTATTTCTGATCAGACTTGTTAGTTTTTTATATAATGCTGGTTTGAGCTTCATTTCTATATCATTATTGTATTGTAAGAGTTAGAGGAAGTGTTACTCTAACCATTGATTGATTTGGAAGCATATCTTTCTTATTTGCAGCTGTTTAATTCATTGTAAAGCTGATTAGTAGTACTAACAGCTATTTATTTTATTTGCTGCAACTAGTTTAAATTTCATACTCCCACAATTGAGTGGTTGAGTTTAAATAATCATCTTTCTTAATTGTAAGTTTCCCCCCACTAAATAAGTGGTTGTGTGGACTGTATTCCCCCCACGTTAATAAGTGGAAGTGAGGATTTAAATGGTTGGCTTGCCGCCTTTAATAATGTAATAATCTCACCCACTAAATAAGTGGAGTAGAATCGCTTGTGGATGCCCGTGATC
>VDFB02368991.1:22140-36532 GCA_007258455.2 Sequoia sempervirens | reverse complement strand
CCTTAGCCCTCTACCCTTAACCCTTAAATCCTTTACCCTCTATATCTCTCCCACTCCCTCCCACTCTCTCTCTCAAGACTCTCCCTCCTACCCCCTCTCCCTCTCTCAGTTCTCTCTCTCACACTCACTCCCTCTATCTCTCTCCCCTCTGATGGAACTTTATATTTTTTCTCCTTATGTTCCATTCCTACCCTGCCTGGTGTTACTTGTCTTTTATGGTTTCAATTTTCCTTGGGTTGGTGGTTTTAGCTTTATTTTCATATAAAACCCTTGTGTTTATTTTACGCCTTGGTTGGGATCTATTTTGATGTTACTTTTTGAGGGGTTTTAAAATGACTTATATCCTATCATTCCATCTAGGCTGAGTCCCCTTGTTTTAATATTTTATTTCCACTGCAGGGTTTTATTTTCATAAGTGTTGGTTGGCCCTGTGTTTCATCATTTAAAAACAACTTATGTCATTGTTTACCATCTTCCTAGCGATGTCCCCTTGTCCTTTTAATAAATGTTTTGTTTTACAAAAGGATGAAGTTTGTGCGACCGTTGATCAACTATCGTTTGATCTCAGCCGCTCCCCGCCATCCTGCGATGACCCCACCACATCGCTTTGGTTGAACGCGATATTACAGGCGGGCGCAACGTGTCCTATCTGGTGAGGCCAAAGGTGATAATTTTGCTTGACTGTCAATCAATTGTCATTAGATCTTAATGGTTTCCCGCCATCGCGTGATCGAAAGTTGCAAGGTTTTTACTGATCGTGATATCACGGGCGGGTGCCACGTGTCTCATCCGATGAGGCCGAAGGAATGAAGGAAATACTGTGGTAAATTAATCCGGCCTTAATACATTAAAAGACAGGTTACTAAAGTGTTCTTGAGGTGCACGTGTTTTAAATCAGCGGATATGTTATAATCTTGTTTAAAAAGTTGCTCGACGGTTAATAATAAGGCTGGCGACTGTGTTGAAGGAACAAGATCATGAATGCTCAAGATCTACGGTTACCCACCATCACGTGATCCAAAGTTATAGGATCTTTACTGATTGCGATATCTCGGGCAACCACCACGTGGACTTCCTTGGCAACGTATGGTATGGTCTGCCCCTTATTGCCATGTTGGTGATTGTGTCAGCTTGTTTTGAAGATGGTCATTCGATGATTTGATCTAACTGAAGGATCGACGGCTAAAATTTAAATCTGCATCAAATATGGTTGGAGCCATTCGTGCAAGGCATGAGTGAGCTTTAATGGCGAATGAGACATTTTCTGGCATGATTTGATCGAGATAAAATCAATTCTCTTGTTTTATTTGTATCACAAAGCATTCAAGTATTTTGTGGAGCAGTTTCAGAGCCGAAAGCGAAGTTGTGAATCTCTGCAGCCAAAATTTGGGACTTTTGCAAATAAAGCCATGAGTTAATTTTTGTGCTTCCCAGTCATTTTGCACTTGAATTTGGGAAAATATTTACTGTGCTTATCATTGAGCTTGTTGATAAATGTGTTAGGGCTATAGTTTAATTATAGTTGTGAGAAATTGTAGTGTTTTGTTCTGTAATTTCCTATCTCTGGTTAGTCATAGCTATTTGAAGTGTGAAATTGTAAAAAGACCCTAGTTTGTCCAAGATGGCACCGCCAAAGCAACATTTTGGCCAAGTTGACTATTTAAGAAGAAACTTGTACGATGATTCCCTAGTCAACGAATGATAGGAAGAAGGGATTGGTTCTAATGTGAGGGAAAATCCTTGGGGAAGGGTTAGTATATAATTGCTCTAACATTGCCGATGCTAGGGTTCCTCTCATAGGCTTGGAAATATTCAGATTATGGTATGGATAGAGGAATTTTCCTCACCCCTTTTCAAACAGTTGGTGGTCCCAAACATGTTCCCTGACATAGACTTACTTAGGGCAGTGGCTGCAAGATATGACCCTATCACACGGGTAATCAAGGATAATGATGGAAAGGTTCTATTGAGAGTTAATAGAGAAGAGGTCTAGCAGATTTTTGACTTGAGTGAACCGAGTGAAGACTTGGTTCCTATCAATCTTGAGGAAATGAAGCAGGAATATGCAAAGTTGAAGTCTCTTTTTAGAGCTAAGTTGCTTCTACCTCATCTGGCTAGGGCAGGAGGTTCACGATTTCATATTAGCCCCAGTGACCAAGAACCTTTTAGATTAAATTGTTTTGCAAATCATTTCTTGGCCACTTTTTATTCATTGTGTCAGATTTTGGGTTTCAATCCTGATGCGGTGATGCCTATTGCATACATGTTCATAGGGGTGCAAATACAACACCCTAACTTCTCTGAGACATGACTTTGCTTCTTTCTTGGTTGAGAGGATACATGAAGGGTTGTCAAAGTTGTAGAAAAATGATACCGACACTCAATTCTTCTGGTATTCTATGCTGATGCATATGTTCTTGTTCAAGAATGTTGACTTTTTCTCTAAAAAGATGGAATTAAGGCAATCGGTTGATGGAGAAAGATTGCTAGTACAATTATGGGCTACAGATTTATCTTGCAATAATGAAAGCACCAGTTATGTGCATTTTGATAATTGCTTTGCTTCTAGATTAAGGGATAGACTGATGGAGAATGTACCCAGGATCCCTGAGGAATTGCATGATTTCCTCAGGACAAAAGGGAGGAAGCCAAAATTTAAAGTTTTCCATAACTGGGGTGACAATATCCCATAGCCAGTTAGCATTGTTTTGAGAGTATACGGTTTTCAAGGAACCCCCCATATACTGCCATACAATGTGCCACCAAGAGTGAGGTTTGCATAAGTTATGTGGAAAATAGGTTGTATCCATGAGGAAAACCTCACAGGGAGGAGTAAGGGAACATTTTTCCCTGATTATACAGTGGTGTCTGATTTTTCCTTTTCAAAAGGAGGTTGGGTGCATTTTGAGAAATTCTTTGATGATTACCATTTGAGGTGTCATCCAAAGCGGCAGCATGATCCTAAGGGTTTCTTTGCCCTTTTCAGACAAAGAATAATGGCTGCCAAATTTGTGCATGAGTTCAACTTTCCTGAGGATTTGATCAGAAATGAATTTGATCTAAATAGGTAGGAGTTGAACAAGGAGAAATGGATAGCTTATGATAAGCTATTAGATATTGTGCAGAAGATGGATCTGACGTATAATCCATTGTTGGAGTTCAATCCATACCATAAGAAGATTGACTTTCTAATGGAGAACTTCAAGGAAATTATGGGCACATTGAAGACCAAAAAGATAAATTTAAAACTGAGTCTGGGTGTAGAGGAACAAGGTGCCAGGCCAATTGAAACAAGGCCAGCATACTAGCCTACAGAAAGGTGGCCTATTTATAGGAGGAAAAAGGATGATAGCAGTGATGAAGAGGAAGTGGATAGAAAAGGAAAGCAAATAATGAAGTTGCCTTCACAACCAGGTCCAAAATTCAAAGTGCCTGAGGAAATTAAAATCATTGATTTAGAATCATCATCAGAAGACAGTCCATCATCACCACCATCTGAGCCAAGCCCTAAAAGACAAAGAATTGATCAACCACAGGAGGATCTGATGGATGAAATTATTGTTACTGATCAAGACATGCAGATTGGTATGCCTTCCCCTCCTAGGCCAGCTGAATTGGTTCTATCTAATTTAGATATGAAAGGAAAAAGTGTACAAGATGCAAGAATGGAAGCATGTAAGGAGTTTCTAGATGACAATATATTTGTAAAAACTCTTGTATTCTTGCAATTGGTATGGAGGATGAAATTTGAAGAATATCAAGAGAAATGTAAGAAGAGAAGAAAACTAAGGCTTGACAGGTCAGACCAGGATAATTATAAGGAGGCAAAAGATGAATTAATGGAGAAATTTAAGAACATCACTCCTTAAGAGGGGAGAAGACTGGTGAGTCAGGCTGGTGTGTTGATTCTACCTAAATAGGGCATTATAGATGCAGTAGCATTTAATGTTATTTTAAAGTCCAAGCATCCTTTGCAATATTCTAAAGAAGAAGTCAAGGCAACATTGCAAGATTCTTCCTTCAGTGAGGAATATGAAACTTTGGCAATTTGGGCATTGGCCCCTCAAGGAAGAAAGCCAAATGTTACGGATATTAATCCAAATTTCAGAGGAGGATTAATAATAAAGAGAGCTTCAGATACCTCAACCACTGAGGCCACTAATTTGACTGTGAATGTGGCAAAATTGGCCCAAAAGACTGTTGAAAGGGAGAAGGCTGAAAATAAGAGCCTAATGGAGAAGTATAACCTTTTGATTGAGGAATATAGAAAAATGCAATAGAGGAATGTTGAGTTGCAGACTGAGGTGGAAAGGTTTAAGTATAAAAAGATTGGGGAGACATCAAGTGGTCTAGGGACCAGTACATTACCTTCCATAGCAGGGTCAGTGCCTCCTGCTTCTCCAATTGTTTCCACACCAGGGTCTCCTAGTCAGAATCTTTCTCTCACCCCTCCTTTAGAAAAAATTGATGAAGAAACAGAGTGCTCTGTTGATCCTACAAAGAAGCATCTCTTGCAAAGAATTGATGAATTGTAGACATCATTGAAGGTAAGTGAGGAGGGATCTCTTTCAAAGAAAACGAAGATTGTTACTACTGTCTTGAGGCATTTAAATGAAAAGGTTGATAGTAAATTGCTATCTATACATTCTTTATATTCTTTTTTGTTAGATGCAATAAATAATATTGATAGAGATCAGGAAGTAGTGATACCATTGATTGAAAATTGGATCCCTAGGGCCAGTGATTTGGATGTCATGTATAAGGCTTCAAGGTTTGATACAAATAATAGGCCCCAATCATTAAAGCCTACTCAAGTGTTGGTTAAATCATTGCAAGGTTTTCAAACCCTACTAGATGATTTGAGTAGGAAGATCAGGGAATTGGTGAAGAATTTTAATGATTGGGGTAACACATTGTTATCAGATATAATTGATGAGTAGGGGAAAATCAGGTCACTCCAGCAGTGGCAGGATCAAGCAAGTGAAGTCATCAATGATCAAATTAAATTAATTTGTGATGACTCAGATTATGACTTGTTGGTGAGCTATATGGATAAAATCATTAGTACCTACTCATTTTTGGAAGCTTTTGAAAGAGATGCAAATCAGGTAGCGGTAAAATACACACCTTATAATGCCAAGGTGAATAAGGTGATTAGTTTTGACTAGCCGACTGATGAAGAATACTAGAAATGTGTAACTAAATATTTGACTGAGGAAGAGTAAAAGGAATGGACTACTAACAGGTGGTAAATCAGATGTTGTGGCTACAACGGTTTCCAGCTTTGCTTTGATGGCATTCTCAACGTGGGTTTCTTGTGTTTTTTTGTTGTTGCATCAACTTTTCTCAACTGACATGATGAACAAGAATATTCTCCAAGGTGATGGTTGTTGTAACAATTTTTGGAATATCACCAGGTGTGCCAACTGGCTGGTGACATGTGTACTTTCTGGCCTGATGCTTGTTTGCTCCTTCATTTTCTATAAGAATGATTTCAAGGCTAGAAGTACAAGTTAGCAAGTTAGATAATTTTTGGTCAAGTCTAGGTGAAGTTGCAGAGCAAATTGTAAAGTCTGATGGTTTTAGAGAGAAATGCAATTTAGGTTCTGAGTTATTCTGTAATCAGTTTTGAATTCATAGGGATTTAATGTTGTATAATAGTACTAGCATTTGAGTTGAAATCATAAATTCAAACTCATGTCTCTCCACTGTACATGCATATCCAAATTTTGAATAAGATAACTAAGGGTTGTTTCATTCATCTCACTGTTGTGGTGTGTATAATCATTATTTTAGCTTCAATTCAAGGAATTAATTAAAATGCTTGAATGGGATTATAGGAGGATATGTTTTGTATAAGGATTTGATAAGTGGTATTGGGTGAGAATACATACCGATGAAATTGTAATGCAATATTGTCAGGGATCTTATATGTTATGTATTAAATCTTTCATAAACCTTTAGATGCTTATGAATTTGACTCCTGCAATGGATATATGGCACTGATCTAAGTTGTACTTATTTGTGTAGTTCAATAATTATTTTTCTTTGCCTAGAGCTTGCTACAAATTGAAAATTAATGACTATATTTTACTATGGATTGTGTTGTAGTTATCTCATGCTCCACATAGTTGATATTATCAATGAACAACCAATTTTATTTGATATTATCCTATTGTGTTGAGCTATTCAATGTGAATATCTATTATGTGTTAATATTTTTTATGATATTGGTGCAAAGGTTGTAAACACACTAAGGGATCACCCTTCCGGGTCTTGCAGAGCCCAAAGTGTAGGAGGCTTTTTAAAGTCCTCGTCAGTTGGTCCAGGTCCTTCGAGCTACACTTTATTAGAATTGGCAATCCCATAAGTAGATTAGAAGACCAACCTGGTTACAGTGTAAAAAACAAAACCAACACCCTCTACCTTTAACCCTTAAACCCTCTACCCTCTATCTCTCTCCCACTCCCTCCCTCCCTCCCTCTCTCTCTCAAGTCCCACCCTCCTACCCCCTCTCCCTCTCTCTCACTCACTCTTATCTCCCTCCCCTATACCCTTAACCCTCTACCCTCTATCTCTCTCCCACTCCCTCCCTCTCTCTCTCACTGAATCCCTCTATCTCTCTCCCATCTACCTGTCGGTTGTTTTTATTGTAACCAAGTTGGTCTTCTAATTTACCTATGGAATTGCCAATTCCAATCAAGGGCAGCTCAAAGGACTTGGACCAACTAACGAGGATTTTAAAGACCTCCTACACTTTGGGCTCTGCAATACCCAGGAGGGTAATCCCTTAATGCATTTACAACCTCTACACCATTATCATACAAACAACATTAACAAAAATAGATAATCTCATTCAATAGCTCAACATAATAGCATAATACTGAATATAGAATTGGTTGTTCATCAGTAATATCAACTATTTGGAGCATGAGATAACTACAACACATTCCACAGTGTAAAATAGTCATTGATTTGCAATTTGTAGCAAATGCTAGGTAAAGACAAACAAAATACTCAACCATACAAATTAGTACAACTTACATCAATGCCATGTATCCATTGAGGGAGTCAAATTCATAAACATCTAAGGGTTTATGTCAGATTTAACACATAACATATAAGATCCTTGAGAACATTGCTTTACAATTTCATCAACATGTATTCTAACCCAATACTACTTATCAAATCCTATACAGAACATATCCACTGACAATCCCCATTTAAGATGTTTTGAATGCTTTGTAATACCAAAAGCAAAAGAATAGTTACTTTATTTCGATCAAACCATGGCAGTAGATGTCATGGCCGCCATTAAAGCTTTCTCACACGCTACACAAACAACTCTAATCGCATTTGATGCAGATTCAAATATTAGTCGTCGATCCTTCACCTTGGTGAGATCATCGAATGGTTTCCTTAAAAGCAAACTAACATAGTCTCCATCGTGGCAATAAAAGGCCCACCATACTACTCATTGCCAAGGAGATCCATGTGGTGCTCACCTGTGATATCGTAATCAATAAAGACCTTGCAACTTTTGATCACAGGATGGCAGGCAACCATGGATCTCAACCATCGGCAATCATGTTCATTCAACACAGTCGCCAACCTTGTTATTAACCATCGAGCACCTTTCTACCGAGATTATAACATCTCTGTTGATTTAAAACACGTGCATCTTATAACGGCTTTAGTAACCCACAACATAATGTATTAAAGACACATCAAAGTATTTATCATTCCTTCAGCTTCACTGGATGAGACACGTGGCGCTTGCCCGTGATATCGCGATCAACAAAGACAGTGTGGTGGGGTCATCACGGGATGGCGGGGAATGACTGAGATCACACGATGATTGATCTATAGCCATGAGAACTTGTCCCTCTGCAAAATAAAAACATTTATTAAGGGAGAGGTCCCAGTAGTCGTGCGGGGTCCAATATTCATGCACTCAATTGTGATGATAATACCCATTCTTACCACATATTTATACTTTATATTGTAAATAAACAGTCCAAATGTAAATAAAGGAAAAACCAAATGTTGATAAAAAATGGACCCATACTTGAACACATGAGAACCTCTAAATGGGTTGAAAAAAACATAAATACATTCATGAAGAAGTGAAATAAGTATTTTTTTGTTTCAAATAAAATATCACAACTCTCCACTATAAGTATATCATTTAAAAAATAAAATTCTCATTTAATAAAATAAGACACTCATTTAAACAAGTATTGTTATCATAGTGAAAAAATATCGTTCTTATGTGTACAACAATTGGGGTAGCAATGTACAAGCATTGGATAATTTTATATTAATAGTTTGTCCTATCACAAATATAAAAGGTGAGCACAATAAATAACATGTATTTTCCCATTAAATGTGAAAGATTTTCAAAAAAAATTTAGTGTTCAACTATTGGTCTATTTTTGTTCAATATAAGTTGTATTTTAAATAATTATGTGTTGTTTTTATAACAACAAATAGATTTTTTGTGTTCAACTATTAGTCCATATGTGTTGAATATAAAAGGTAGAGATATCAAATATTTATGGTTATCAATAAGTATTTGGTCCACTTAGGTTGGATATTAATTTTAATTTAAATAAAAATATCATATTCTACAAGCAACAAATGATATTTTTTTGGTTCAACTATTGGGGGTTCCATGATTAAGTTTTGGTCGAACCTTTAAAAAGTAAAATTTTAGACACTTCTCAAAAGATCTGCCGATGTGGCAAGTTGCATGATGAGTCACGCCTCCAAACCTTAGTTATAAATAAATAAGAGACCAGTCTACATTTCAAAAAAAAACAAAGGTTCTACGATATTCCAGTCAATCACTACATGCTGAGAAAGTTATCTTGCACAACTACTGGGCCCTCACCCATAAAGGAATAAGGGGACATCACTAGGTTGACAAAAAACAATGACATAAGTTGTTTTAACAAGGGAACACGGGACCAACAAAAGACTTAGGAAAAATAAAGTCAGGCAAAGGAAATAAAATGATAAAACAAAAGGGGGCCCAGCCTAGACAAAGCGATGGGGCTTAAGTTGTTTTAAAACCTTCCCAAAAAGTAACAGCCAAATAGATCCCATCCAAGGTGTCAGATGAGCACTAGGGTTTTACATGAAGATGAAGGTAAAACCCCATCCTTAGGATTTTCCCAAACACTATAGATGACCAGAGACACAAGGCTGAGGATAAAATAGAACCACCAGAGAGAACAAAACTTTGAAGTTCCATCACTACCATAACCCTAAACCCTGACCATTAACTTTTAACCCTTAAACCCAAACCCTTAAAACCCTCTACCCTCTCTCTCTCTCAAGTCTCTCCTCCTGCCCTTCTCCCTCTCTCCAAGTCTCTCTATCTCTCTCTCTCACTCCACTATCTCTCTCCCTCTCCCATAGGCATGAAGCCTGGCCGCCCAACCCCTTTAAACTCTAAGCCCATACCGGCCCTCCTCTACGGTTTAACCCTCTACCCCGCCCATCTCTTGCCACTCCCTCCCTCTTTCCCTCTGTCTCAAGTCTCACCCTCCTACCCCCTCTTCCTCTCTCAAGTCTCTCTCTCTCTCACTCACTCTTATCTCCCTCCCCTCTACCCTTAACCCTCTACCTTCTACCATCTACCCTTAACCCACTACTCTCTATCTCTCTCCCACTCCCTCCCTCTCTCTCTCACTAAATCCCTCTATCTCTCTCCCCTCTCCCCATAACCCTTAACCCTTAAACCCTCTACCCTCTCTCTCTCAGTCTCTCCCTCCTGCCCCTCTCCCTCTCTCCGGGGTCTCTCTCCTCACTCACTCTCTCTATCCTCTCTCCTCTCTACCCTTAACCCTAAACCCAAACCCTTAACCCTTAGGCTCTAAACCCATGGAAACCCACTCCTCCTACCTCTCTCTCTCTCTCAAGTCCTCCCTCCTAGCCTCTCTCTCTTAGGTCTCTCTCTATCTCTCACTCCTCCCTCATGTGTCTCCCCTCTACATGACCCTTAACCCTTAGCCTTAAACCTAAACGCCCAAACCCTTTACCCTCTGCACTTCAACCCTTAAAATCAACCGTCCTCTACCCTCTATCTCTCTCCCTCCCTCCCTCTCTCTCCTCAAGGGCTCCCCTCCTACCCCTCTCTCCTCTCTTGGGTCTCTATCTCTCCTCCTCCCTCTATCTCTCTCTCCTCTGCTTGCCCAACCCTAAAGCCCTTAACCCTTAACCCTTAAGACTCTCTACCCTCTACATAACCTCTACCCTCTATCTCTCTCCCACTCCTCCTCTCCTCTTGGGACTCCCTCCTACCCCCCTCTCCCTCTCTTAGGTCTCTCTCTCTCCTCCTCCCTCTATCTCTCTCCCTCTACAGCTAACCTAAACCATTAACCCTTAGAGCTCTAAACCATAAAACCATCTACCCTCTGCCAACCCTCTACCCTCTATCTCTCTCCCACTCCTTTGTCCCTCCCTCCTCTCTCTCTCTCTGGGTCCATACACACCCTCTCCCTCTCTCAATTCTCTCTATCTCACTCCTCTTGCTGCCCTCCCCTCTACCTTAACCCTCTACCCTCCATCTCTCTCACTAAATCCACTCTATCTCTCTCCTCTACATTTGGTTTGTTTTCACCTTCAACTAGGTTGGTCCTTCCTAATTTACCTATGGAATTTCCAATTCCAATCAAGGGCAGCTCAAAGGACCTGGAACAGCTAACGAGGATTTTAAAGACCTCCTACACTTTGGGCTCTACAAGACCCGGGAGGGTGATCCCCTAATGCATTTACAACCTCTGCACCATTATCGTAAACAACATTAACAACATATAATCTCATTTAATAGATCAAAATAACAGCATAATACTGAGTAGAATTGGTTGTTCATCAGTAATATCAACTATTTGGAGCATGAGATAACTACAACACATTCCACAATGTAAAATAGTCATTGATTTTTAATTTGTAGCAAGCGCTAGGTAAAGAAAAACAAAATACTCAACTATAAAAATTAGTACAACTTACATTAGTGTCATATATGCATTGAGGGAGTCAAATTCATAAACATCTAAGGGTTTATGATAGATTCAACACAACATATAAGATCCTTGAGAACATTGCTTTAGAATTTCATCAACATGTATTTTAACCCAATACTACTTATCAAATCCTTATACAGAACATATTCACCTACAATCCAATTCAAGCATTTTAATTAATTCCTTGAATTAAAGCCAAAACAGAAATCATACACACCACAAGAGTGAGATGAAGGAGACAACCCTTGATTATCTTATTCAAAATTCAGATATGCATGTATAGTGGAGAGACATGAGTTTGAATTAATCATTTCAATTCAAATGCCATTACTGTCATAAAACATCAAATCCCCATGAATTCAAAACCTACTACAGAATGACTCAAAACCTAAATTGCATTTTCCTTAAAACCATCAAACTTTACAATTTTCTCTGCAACTCTACCTAGACTCGACCAAAAAATATCTAACTTGCTAACCCGTACTTCTGGCCTTGAAATCCTTCTTATAGAAAATGAAGGAGCAAACAAGAATCGGGCCAAAAAGTACCTCTCATTTCACATGCTTTTCTTCACAAAACTCTTGAGGACAACAGCTATACCTTCTTTATTTCTCATCCTACACCCTATTCATGCATCTTACAATTACAAAAGTATCCATGGGGTCTCTTACACAAACTACAGTAATCACAAAAAGTGTAAGAGCCCCTTTATATCATGTTTGGACTACAAAACCCTCAAAAATAGAGTAACTGGGCTGTATGCAAAGAAATGAAACTTTCTAACTCAAATCAATGCCTTAAGCCCTAAAATTAGATTCAAATCAAAGCTAACACATATCTTCATGACCTAGAATTGATTTCACATCAAAATATGGCTTCATGTGACCGTACAGTGCTGTATAATAGGAAAAATACAGAAATTTTGAAGAAAAACATAGATTTTTGAATGTCAAGAGCTTGTATTTTAAATCCTCAACCATCAACAACCATTACAATGATCACTTTATGCCTTTTAAAGGCCTTTACGTATCAACACTGAACAACCACCTCTACAATTGACTTTTTAATCTTTTATGATCACATGAAACATAAAACACACTAATTTCAAGGTTGTTAACATCACTATTGAAATGTTTTAATTTTTGACCTTTCAAACATTAAAAAGTACATCATTAAATTAATTATGTAATGGCATAAAAATTAAAAACATCATGAATTAATTATGTAACCACATAAGTCAAATATAATTCTATGATGAAATTAATATCAAATAGATAATATAATCACATAACTCGTACATTTCAATGTCATTGATCTTCTTCTTCATCCAACTCTTTGTTTCTATCATCCGATCCAGATTCAACATTGTAAGGATTGGTCATATCATCATCATTGATATCAGTTTCGATAATGTCATCATCCACACGGATATCATCTTCATGAACATTAACTCCTACATCATCATGATCTAGTTCCTCCTCTTCGACATATTCGTCAGGGACATCATCAACTAACTGTTGATCCTGATCACCATCTACATCATCTTCTATTTCTTTGGTATCTTCTTCTTCCATCAAATTATACATTACCGACCTTCCTCTTAGATCATGTTTAACAACAAATGACCAACCCGATTTACCTGGAACCTCTAAGTAAAATACCTGCTCACATTGGCTTGGAAGAACATAGGGCTCATTTCCAGCTCGCTCGATCAACCTTGTATTAACCATGGTAAATCCATTATCATGTTCAATAACAATTCCTTCTCAGATTATTTTCATTCAATTGTATCCTCGTACTCATAGGGATCAACAACGAACAAAAATTAATCTCAAGGACTTAAAGTCACACTCATATATATCATCCAAAAATCCCATAGTATCGATTTTTCCTCGAGACTTCTAGATAATGTCACTTAGATGAAAACATTAGTCAATTGAAAATACTTTCACGCTCTACTGTGAATCACAAGTTTTCTTCATGTCATCCAACATTTTGATTTGAAATTTATAAACCATTGCACCATAGCCTTGTGGTGTTTCACTCTTACAATATGCTCTTCAAACATGTAAAAATTATTGCAATATCATTAGTTGATAAACATATTTATTCTTGGCCGAATGTATGCAAAGAAAATAATCTCAACATATATATAGATCAATATAATTGAAAATAATTAAATAATATGGGTGATTAATATATTTATATGTACCTATTATCTCTTAAACCATATGCTAAATCAATTTCCCTTTGTGTAACATTGGAATCTCCATTACGATGAGCTTTTTTAACCAATGAAGCCACACCTTCCCATGTTAATGTGTGACTAGATTGTTGACATCGTTCAATCCATACTATCATTCAATCAAGATTGTTTGGTAACGCATAAATGTAGTGCATCCCCACTCTTTGGACTAACTGTGATCAAAAAATTGAAATTCACAAATGACGATAATTATTAGTTAAATACCACAATACGACCTTTATTTATAATTGATGTATATATTGAAGATTAAAAATTAAATAAGTACAATATACATAAAACCATATGTAAAATGCATTCCAACTAATCTCCATGACCATCTTATAATTACCTCTCACTTTCCTCAATCTACCTTTCCCCAACAGGTACTCCCCTTTGAATTTGTTAATGGAGTTAAGATCCCAAATGCGATCTAAATGGATCTTTGCTGCAAACTTAGGAAGATATTCACTAATGTACACCATGGTTTGGTATACCATATATCCCTCCACCATAGAACCCTCAGGATGTGCTCTTTGTCTAACCAAAGCCTTCGCAATTCCCAAGTGCTCTCAACCATTTCATCTATTACTGACTCAGGTGTACAGGTCCACACAATTCAATCTCCTTAACTTGGTGTATGAGGTAGTGTTCTTGTGCATTGAAAATGTCGAAGGTAGACACTTTTGCATTTCACACATTAGACGAGGAATTTTTCTCTTCCAATAATTTATATCTTCTTTATGGATTTCTTTAGATGACAACCATCTACAAGTGATTCAAGGCACAAATATATTAACGAGATTTAACAAAAATATACAAGATATTACATAACAAGTAAAACAAATGACAATTATAGCGTATACAACGAATTGAACAACATTGCTACTACCTCATGCATTTCGGTAAGATCATATATAACTTTGCTTTTGACATTGTTGTCAAAGTTGTCTAGGAGAGATAGAGGTAGAACATACTACAACAATTATAAATGATCTTTTCATTATTTTTCCAAAAGTAGTAAACACAATACATTGAAAAGTACATGCATTATACAAGTGTATATAATATACCAGAATATTTACCTTAATGAAGGTATGCTAATCATGCATTTTCATCC
>VDFB02368991.1:0-20294 GCA_007258455.2 Sequoia sempervirens | reverse complement strand
CTTTAACTTGGTACTTACCTAGTTTAATAATGAACATAAACATTACATAATTATTATAACCTTTTTACTACAATATATATAAATTAATGTACATGACTATTGAATGAAAAAAATATAAGTCATTATGCAACAAATAAGACAAATGAGATGCTACTACGTTAAAGAAAATTGATGTAAACAAATACCAGGAACAAGCATTGACAACATTATGTGCTCCCTCTTTATTGACATCCATGGAGGAATGTTATTATTGATAACAAAAGCGGGCCACACAGTCAAATAGATCTCATCTCACCAAATGGATTGACACCGTCCGCTCCCAGCGAAGCTGAGATTCACGAGTTCTTCTTTAAAGTGTGGCCATTTTTCCTCCATGTCCTAAATCACAAACCATGCAGTAGAATTCAAAAAGTACAAATACTCCACTTCTATTATTGGAGTGCATGGTAATCCATAAATTGTGCTAAGCTTTAAGCACCTAAATAATCATTGCAAGCGGAATAATGGGAATATAATGAGAACCCATGCGAGACACCTTTTTTTTGTTATTTGATCATTGATATCTACACTAATATGACATTCACAGGCGTTGCATAAATTCTTTAATTTGTTTGTGATATATAATATGATCATTGGGGACATCCATCTATTGCTTGATACTCCATTCCGATATCTTTCATAGTAGTGGAATGGAAATCTTGGCATGAAGCGAGGTAAAATGTGATGGTGTGCAAAATTCACCAGTAATCTACAACAAAAAATAATTTTTAATATAAAGAATATTAATGGTACATGTTTCATCCAACTATTTAATAGTGATGAACTAACAACAATTAAAATAGATGAAAAAAGATGACATATATAACAAACCTTAACATCCATGAGATTGCTATATTTGATAAACCATTCATAGCCTTCAAGTTCAACAACAACAATACAACAGAGAGAAGAGTTGTTTGGGAGCCTTCATAAAGGGGCTCGTATGCCTTCTCAAGTATAGGTAAATCATGAACATCATCAAAGTCATCATGATCATCATGATCAGCTCTACCACTAAATGTGTCATGGATCAATGTATTTGTACCATCATCTTCAACTGTGCTTTCTGGCGCATGATCATCTTCTTCCATAGGATCATTAACTTCAACTTTGATATTCATAGCTCCATGTTTGTCCACTTGCAAAACCACATTCTCCAGGCCATGATAATCCATATCATCTGCCTTAGGGCACCCCACCTTTATAATAATTATAGACATAAATAAACCATGATCATGATCAACTGATTATATATATATATATATATATAAAATGTTAAAATGATATAAACATTTACAAATTCAATCAATATAAAAACATCTAATACGAACAACACCAATGGATGAAGTAATCATGCCTTCAAAAGTATTATGCTTCCTACAATGTTTTGCTTAGTTGTTGTGATTAAAGATCTCATCGTCTTTAAGCCCTTACGGGTGTTATTTGCAAGAATGATAACACAATCACCCTTTGCTTTTCAATCTTGCCTGATATCAAGTGTCTCTTCATTTTGTTCTATACTAATATTATCGACATGATTTTCTTTACCAAGCTTGGTAGATCCTTCAAAATATCGAAGCTCGCCAATAATTTTTTTATTCATAGATAGAGTAACAAAATCCTAATAATTTTTGATATTTTACACCAAAAAAAAAATTAACAACCACCGCAAAGAGAAGATAGTCGAAGTTAATGACTACAAAAACGCTTTAAGTACTAATGAATTCCGAGCTTCAAATTCCTAATTTTGCACTGTGATTTCCCACCATTAAGACTCCACAAATCCTTAATATTACAGACGATCTACGGAAACTTCCTACAATGATGGAGGTAGCGAGTTAGTAAGAGCAAGTGACCCATTCCTAAGGAGAAACAAGTTGGAATCATCATTACTAATGTCAATACGGATTTATCCTTTTAGTTAAAGATACAATGTGTCACTTCTTATGACGAGGTTATCCCTAGGGCCCTCAACATTGAGAGAGCCCTAATCGCACAAGGAAACACACACTAGTCAAATTTGGCAAATAAGTGACTAGGTGACTAAAACTTTTAGTCACAACAACTAAAATGACTAAATTCTACTCATTTTTTGCAACTTGACTATAAATGAGTAAATAAATTACTAGTTTGGTCGTTTATTAAAAATTATTTAGTCACACAAATAAAAATGACTAAATAGTTAGTAATTTATTTAGTCACAATCCATTTGAATAAATCATTTAAGGAATCAAGAATATAGCCCACCAAAATACTCTAAAACTTTAATAAATATACCCTAAAACTTTTTTCAAAATCTTATTTTCAAGCGTAGCTCACTAGAATGGAGTTTTCATTTTAATAAACATACTCTAAAACCTTCGTCAAAACATTATTTTCAAGCATAGACCACCAAAATAGAGAAGTGTTTTCGTAAAGAATGACAAAGAACGGTGAGGAGATGTGCATGAAAGGAGGCATAGGATTCATTACTGCTTATCTCATTCTTTCTCTGCTCAACAAATCTTACATTGTTCCCACTACTATTTGTAATCTAGGTATTTACTTGACATATATTTGCATAATCTCAAATTCCTTCAGAGGCTTTTGAAGTATCAATGTATCCTATATAGGGTTTAAGAATGATTTATTTTAATTAAAAAATAAATAAATGATGTATTTCCCTATAATTTAGATAGTAATAAAGGAATCTCTCGTCTGCCTTTGACACACTATCCTCTTTGGCAGCATATTCATTACTCCGACTGCGGTTTTGCATGTGACATCTTTAATATCTTCATGACTGTGGCTTTTAAATAGATCTCGGTCTTTGCTTTAATCCTTTTCATGGTAATCCTTGAGTTCCATAATCCACCTTCAATCTCTTCTAAGAACGGTGTCTTAAGCTAGACTGCATAGTATGCATATAAATCAAGTCCTTCATACCTGCCATTCTTCCAAACCACCACTCACTGCTTTGCTTAAAATGTTGCCTCCATAAGCACAATATCATGTTTTAAAATCATGGTTGCCAATGACTGACCATTAAGGTCATCACTTTCATCAAGATACAATGAGATTTTTGTCTTCAAACTCAAGGCATTATGCAAGATAACATTGTGAATTGTTTGTTGTGTACTATTTGATTTTCTTACACCTTTACTGCTTTGCTAACTTCCTTTAAGACTGGGTATTGCACCCTCAACTACAATCTCCAACAACTCACTCACTATCACTTGAAGATTCCTTTCATGAGTATCCTTCTATAAAATCAAACTATGCCCTATAGACTGCCTACTTACTATAGGGGACTCATTGTTTCATGGTATTGTAGATCTTAAGATCCTTCAACCTTATTGACACTACTTCACAGTTCACAAGGTATTACTCACTATTCTCCCATCTTTGATGAGTCTCAAAACAGTCCTCAAACATGCAATCCACTACCTCCATTATACATTAATGGCTAAGAAGAAATATTGAACCTATGATTACCACTTTTACTTCATTTGGACAGTCATTCCCTGATTGCATTTTCCTTGTCTAACACTACCAAAAGAATTTGAAAAACCTTTAAGGTCAGCAAGGGGGTAAGGAAACTCACTATTGAAATCTCCACTTTAGTATGCAAGGTTTGAGCTTTATTACCTTGTCGCTTTAGCGGCCTCTTTTTGACTGTCACATCTCAAGTGACTGTCATTCTTCTTACCATAGATTGCATTTACAAATGTCACTAAGCTACATAGTGTGCTTGTTATTGGCTACAATCTTTAGATTGCAAGATTTTTTTATCAGCTACAATGTCTCAATCTTTCTTGTATTGCAACCTCACTAATCCGCTAGAGTTATTGTTTATGTTTCTACTGAGGCCTAGGGTTTGTACCCTAATCATGCTCTTACCAATGCTTTTGTTGGTATTAAAAAACAATCTTAAATCTTGGGTCAGAAAATTATTTGTCTTGACAAAGTTGAGGTATGATCTTGGATTGTATCCTAGAGTGTGTGGGAAGCTTGTGTTTGATCATTAAGGTATGCAAACCTGATCATGGAAATGTATCATATATAGCATGGGTCTTGCTTTAATACTTTCCATAATGGTTATTAGCAAATCACATTATTATAGTTTGCAGTAACCCAAGATTGCATTCAAGTATGTAACAAACTTGGTTTGTAGTTTAAGCTATACACTTTTAAGTAACATTCATAAGGTTTAGAAAATCTTGATCACTCTCTAGAATAGCCCATTAAACATGGGTTGTGCTTGAATGCACTACATAATTGATATAACACAACCACTTCTGCATATCAACCAAAGTTATAGGCTCTTTATTGCAACAAGAGGTAATCACTCTTCGATCATGCTATAATTACATCCTAACCTGTTAAACTTGAGACAACTTGAATGCACCTAATGATGATTGACACCTACATTATACAACCTGAATTAACTACATTATATGAGTGCCTCTATTTCTATCATAACATAGCCACATTAAACTTGGGTCACACATGAATGCATCCTATATTTTTATAGCACAACTATGCCACATGACCAATAGAGTTATGGATCACATAATTATAGTCACAAAAATTTGTTCCTTGGTTGTGATCTTATGGTGATTCCACACAACAAAATTTGGACATGAAATTCTCAAAACCCTAAACCTCTAAAAATGAAATCTGATGAGATGTTGCTTTAAAATATTATTTTCAAACCCGGAACTACAAATCTGACTTCACAACTGAATTCTGCAAAAGACAATGACTACCCTCAACCTGGTGATATCTTCTTGAATTTTTTCTGATTTTTCCCAAGAAAATCGTCCTTAGTTCTCCACAAACTGTCTCAAGTAGAGAAAAACACTGTCGCAATAAATCAACGAACTCACTTTTCTTTATGTCAGTCACAATTTGATTTTTTTCTTATTTTTCATGTTTGTCAAAATTTTGATGAAACTGATAGTCGACATTTCAACAAAACCCAAGTTCATCGAAATTTGGACGAACGTCGGGGATAAAATTTTAAAAAATTGAAAATTACACATCAAATTTTACAAGCACCCGACGATACATCAAATTATACATATTTCGTCGGACATTTTCATCAGATTTTGTAATCAAATGAGTTAGTGGATACACTAGAAAAGGTGGCCTTGGTCTACGTGAACAAGGCATAAGAGAACCCATCATAATAGAAAAATGAAAGAAAATGGAACTAGGTTATGGTTCGATAGATGTGGTTATCCCAAACATTGAAACTACCTCTTATCATAAAATAGCTCCTTCTACCGTCATTGAGACATCAGATAACTATGATCTTATTGATGATGACCTAACCATCACAAACCTATTTGAATAATTAAACATAAATACCATCACCTTCAAACCTACAAATAAGGACTACCATACTAAAATAGACTCCAAAAAATGGGAATGGGAGTCTTGCACCTCTAGTGACTATGACCTAGATACCCTATGGGACCTTGATAGCTCTACTATCCTTACCTTTTCCCCATCCACATCCACCATTATCTTTTCCAATAACAATGATAACCTACCCTTACATCACCCAAAATTGATTGACTAGGATCAAAAACATCACACACCTTTTGTGGACCTATTCTAGAAAAATGAAGCTATTGCAAAGTTCATGGGAATTCAACAGGGTGTCCATCAAGGAGATCGCAAGGCTAGTTTCATCATAGAACTAGAAAAAGGAGCATACGTTGGAGGGGAGATTGCATCCTCCAGTCACAAAATTGAAATGAACAATGTAAAAATCAAAATGAGATTCCCTAGGGAAAACCACAATGTGGCTCTATTAGATCATGAAAAAGGAAAAACAAAGGACGTTTCTAAGGGTGAAAACCTCACTGAGGCACCCGAAGATAGAGGATTCTCTCTCCCAATTACAAAGTATAAAGAACACTTAGCAGCCTTGGCTGGAGGTTCTGAACCTAACAACATTGGAACAACAGAGGAACCTAAAGTAATATATCATGTAACTTCCTTAGATCCTAAGGAAAAATTCAACTTCATGACATTCATCAAGGAACATAAGATCAACTTCACCTAGACATATGAAGATATGCTTGGGCTGGATCTAGCTTTAGTGGTACGCCATATAACAATGTTCCCTACATCAAAACAAGCTAAGAAAAAGCTTTGCAAGATGCACCTGCAAATAGTATTGTTAGTCAAGGTAGAGCTTCAAAAACTGTTGGACATGGAATTCATTAAACCCATAGACTAACTTGAGTGGGTATCCAAACTTGTATCGATATCGAAACCCACTAGGGGCATACAGATCTATACAGACTTTAGGGATATTAACAAAGGATGTCCTAAGGATGACTTCCCCCTTCCCAACATCAACATCATAGTGGATCTAACTATTGGTCATGAAATTATTTCACTAATGGATGGCTTCTCTAGGTACAATAAGATAAAGATAGCCCCTAAGGATCAACACAAAACAACTTTTACCTATTCTTAGGGAAATTTTTGTTGGAATGTCATACCATTTGGCTTGAAGAATGCATGAGCCACATATCAAAGAGAAATGAATACCACTTCTCATGACATGTTACACATCACCATGGAGGATTATGTAGATGATCTATTGGCTAAAATAGTCACAAGACATGAACACCTGACTAACTTAGCTAGGATATTTGACATAATAGAGGAATATAACTTTCATCTCAATTCAAAGAAATATGTGTTCATTGTAACATTTTGGAAACTGTTGGGATACATTGTATCTATAAAGCAATTTTTCCCTTAATCTTCTCTTGGTTTTCAACTTTTATACATTTTTTGACTTCGGGATGAATCTGTGCTTAAAGAAAAAAAGTTATTCTGAGAGGCACACAATGCACCACATGGTGACTGCACAACTTTTGTTTATCATCTTCCTTTCAAGAGAAAGTCGAGGCACATGTCAGCTTGGCAAGGATTTTCTCTAGGGCTATTTTCATAAATTTGAGATTCCCTGCCTGCTTGACACATCATCTCTTCACTTTGGGAAAGTTGGGCTTTTAAGGAGCGATCTCTTTATGGATTTTTTTGGAGCATGCTGGGTTTTTCTTATTTTTAGGTTAGAACCTTCGAGTCGACGTCGTCAATCTATGTGATTGGTCAATCATATTTTGCTAGGCTATTTTCTAAGATCTGATTGTTTTCAAGTGGTAGTGTTTGTTAAATATCTAAAGAACATTAATGAGGCAGTTGGGAATTAATGAGCAAGGATTTTCATGATCTAATCAAGATCTACAATCAGATCATGAGCTATCAAATGTAGACATCTGGTAATATTTTCTTTTGGAATGTTGGCGGTGGTTTTCTCTTTTTTAGCTATAAATAAGAGGTGACAAGAGAAAAAAAAATCTCTCCTAAAAGTTCTTTTATTTTTTTTAGTTTTTAGGATATTTTCAGAAGTTGAAAGTTTGTAGAACACTGCTTTTCTCTAGTGTGTTATATTGTTTTAACTCAAAGTATTATCATATTGGAATCCGACCTTTGTTTTTAAGTTCATTTAATAAGTAGTTGATTTCCATGCTATAGGATTCTATGATATAATAATAACTTGTGGAAATTAGATTATGTCTTTTGAACTTCTCCATTTTCTTTAAGGGTTGTTGTTTTTCCATCTATGTTGTAAAAAGAGAAAGGGTGTCTACAATTTTTAAATGTTTTTATTAAACTTTTGGGAATTTTATGCTTGATTGGACCTTAATGAGCACTTCTTGCGGGGAGATTTGAAAGATTGTATTGTGCTTATATCTAGCCTTTCTTGCTCGTTCTCTTCCCAAAAATGAAGGGTTGTGGCATTATATGTCTATTATATCATTCATAGGAGAATATTTGAGTTTGAAATGTTGTAAGAGCTTTGGCACATCACCATTTTCATGTTTTATATTTACATTTCCTTCTACCTTTTCTCCCAACTCAAAGAAGAGTTGGCTTTCTATAAAATTCTTAGAGGTATTCAGTGAGGCACAAATTGGTCCCCCACTAGCTGAATTTCTCATAAGGCTATCAAAGAGGTGCAAGCTTTGATGATCAACAATTATTTTTCTGGCATGCCTGATGGGACCAAAAAAATCACTTGATTAGAAGTTGGAAATATTTCTAAAATCAAGCCAAGGAAAGAAGCTGGAAATTTCATGCCCAGAATCCAAACAAGACCATCCTCAAGGGGCCATTTCCAATACTCCCAGTTACCTCCCTCAGTATCCATGAGAAGAATACTTGCATGTTTTGTATCACTTGTAAGGAGAAACAGGGTAAGAAGTGAAAGCCCAAGATCTAGAGCCTTATCCACTCCACTTAGAGGCTGAACTTTTCAAATCAGAATACTAGTATACCCGATTCATAGGAATCTATTCTCCATGGCTCACATAGCTTCCCCACTCTTAGAAACTTTGTAACCTCCTGATAGTGTGGTAGTCATGTTCTCCTTGGCACCTTAGAAGGGTATGTTATACTCAAGTAATGCTCTTTGAAGGCTAATATTCCCAAAAAATTCAAAGAAGCATTTCTAAAACTCTCCGGCCACTCTTAGTAGGAGAGAGATGGAGGCAACGTTCCCACCCACCCCACCTGGTACCCAGCCCTGCCCACCCACCACCCCTCCCAGCACTGTTCCCACTGCTACCCCTCGAGAATCGACTTCTACGGACGGCACCCAATCGGCGACCATAATGCATTGATGAAATTTGCCGAGGGATACCTTACCGGCTGACTTAGCACGGAGCCAATTCCACTTCACGCTGGCCACTTTACCGACTTCATCGCCCAGACGGCGACCGCCACCCAAACCCCACCCCATCTCACCCACCCATTCCACCAACCCACCACCCAGCAGCTTACTCAAACCTACTGGGGAAGGCCATCTCATCAATAGGGTCAGTACTCAGACCTCAAAAGCAAGAGGGCTACCAAACATCATCTTACAAAACTGTATAGTTTTGGTCACTATGACACTATAGACAGTCAAGGACAACCAAAATAAAGAATTAATCCTAGGCCAGAATGACCTTACAAAAGATCAGAATGTATGGTGCTTCCCGTGTAGTGATAGTCACATGCCTCAAAATTGTCTGAGGGGAAATCTATAGCAGAAGATAGCAGACCAATAAAACAAGGGTGTGCTCCCAAATATGGAAGAATATCAATCTCCTGAAATGGAAAATGCCCACTTTAGAGCACAAATGCAAGGAATTTCTTTAGAGTAAGAGTTATTTTCATGGATGGAGGAAGAGGATGTAGTATTCAAAAATAAGACTCTGATGAATAGTGCCCCACAAGTACAATTGGACTACAACACAAGATCAAAAAGAAGGCTCACAAGAGAATACGTACAACAAGCTTTGTCACGTCCATAGCTACATCAACTGCAACAACAAGAAAACTAGGCCCCGCAGGCCATTGCTCAACCTATTTAGTAGTCACAAACTCCACCATTTCCAAAGAAGGAGATGGACAAGATACCGAGCCCATTCATGACAAATCGTTTTCCCCCAAAGATGAGAGAATTACCATCATTTAAACCCAAGGTCCCGCCAATTGGAATGCTCAATTTGGTGAAATAGTTGAAGAAGATGCCTACTAACATAGCTTTGTGGAACATCATATCCATTCCTGAACAAAAAGTGTTGCTCCAAGAAGCATTTAAAGAGGAAAAAATACCGCAAATGGACACAACTTCACCATGTGATCAAGATAAAGATAAAGAGCTCGCGTCAAACCCTCAATCTTTGAAAGCTACAGCTTATGTGAATGGCGTAGGCAATGCAAAAGAGAAAGTGGTAAGCATGCCAAATCGCATGCCCTTCTTTTTAACACTTACTGTGGGAGATAAGCTTTTGCATAATAACATGATTGATTCAGGGGGTATTACAATGGTCATGCCAAAACAAGTGGTTGATGCCCTGAAACTTAAGTATGAGCCCCTTGAGAAGAGAACAATGTGATTGGAAACAAAGAAGATTCTAACCATTGGTTCCATTAAAGATCTATCTTTAACCCTCTTCTCATGTCCAATCCAAACAGTCACACAAGAAATAGTGGTGATAGGGCTTCCCCCAGAATTTGGAATGTGTCTTTCAAGATATTTCACCACAAATCTTGGTGTATATTTAATGCTCAATTGGTCTCACCTGATATTGAGGACCAAGCATGGGAAAAAGATGAAAAATTTGTCTGAATATTTGCATCTAGAACACATAGCGGACAATGCACTCCTATGCTTTGAAGCAACACATACCTCCTCGCAAGGGGAAAGGTACTATGTAGATATTTTGGAAGATGAAAAAGACACGAGTGATCAGACCCCCGAAGAGAAGGTCCTCCTCAACCAATTTATCGATTCTAACCCATTCATCAACTTTCATGTGATGGTACTAGGCACCTATGTTATCTTCGATGATGATCAGGTCTTTTCAAAATTGTATAGGATCGGGAGAATATAATGATATGCGTGACAACCATCTATGGACATTATATTTTGATGGTGACAAATGCAAAGCTAGTTCTAGAGCAGGTGTGATTAGTGTCCCTAATAGGGTCAAAGACCCTCAAGGCCTTTCAATTTTAGTTCCCATGCTTTGACAGTGATGTGAAATATGAAGCCTTGGTTCATGGTTTAATTCTTGCAGAATGGATGGGCATGAAGATAATGCAAGAATTCAAAGATTTAGAGTTAGTTATCAGCTAGATCCATGGGCAAGCAACTGCAAAGAATATAAGAATGAAGTTGTACAAACATCGAATATGGGATCAAATTGAAAGCTTTGAAGCTTTTAATATACAAGTCATTCCTCGATCTCAAAATAGTGTCATCGAGTAGATGGATTCAATTGGTTCGCAATTTGAACTAGATTCTATTTCAACAATGAAGTAGAATGTAGTATAGATCATTATCTGACTGGAAATTCCTAACAATGATCAAAATTGGCAAGTCTTTGAGGATGATATATAGATCGTCACCTTTTTACAAAAACCAAGAAAATCTTTCGACCATTCACAACCTGAAACATAATCTCTCAAGGGGCAAGTTATTCAGTTGAAAGGAAAAAATATTCCTTGAGGTTTAATCTCTCTTGAAAATATTTTTGATTGCGAGGACGCAAGAAATAGTAAACAAAGGTTCACTACGGATGTGAGAGATTATGAAGAGCTTGATGTCAAAAGTGGTAGAAAATTGAAGGTTGGAAGGGACATTCTATAGAAGGATAAGGAAAAACTAAAGGATCTATGTTCTAGATACGACAAGGTCATAGCCTAGACTTATGATGATCTTAGAGGGTATGATCCAGGCATAATTCAGCATACTATTGACTTGGCTAAAGGATCAAAGCTTGTATGACAAAAATAAAGGTCGGTCAATCTAAAGGACGAAGCATTGATGGCACAAGAGCTCACCAAATTAATTGAATCAAGGATCATATATCTGATTAAGCATTCCACCTAGGTGTCTAATCTGGTACCAGTTCAAAAAAAAATGACGATATTAGGCTCTATGTGGATTTTAGAGATTTGAATAAAGCCTTGCTAAAAGACCACTACCCTTTCCCATCAATGGAGCAGATCCTATTGACTATGGCCAGATCGGAGATGTTTTCATTGCTCGATGGTTTCTTGGGTTATATCAAGGTATATGTTAAGGAAAGTGACCAACATAAAACAACATTTACTACTAAGTGGGGAAAGTTCACATACTCAAAAATTTCATTTGGACTTTCAAACACTGGTGTGACTTTTTAGCAAGCAATGGATATTTCTTTTAGAGGATTAATTAATCAGATTATTTTAATATATCTGGATGACCTAACGGTCTTTTCAAAATCATAGGATGATCACTTCAATCATTTGGAAAATATTTTCTAGAAATGTCAATAGTTTGAGATTTCCTTAAATCCCAAGAAATGTGTTTCCAGAGTGCCCCAAGGCAAGCTACTCAGTTTTTTGGTATCGAAGGAGGGAATAGCGATAGACCCCAAAAGGGTGAGATCTATGATGGATTTTCCCCTACCAATAAATTAGAAAGGGTTGTAGTATTTTCTAGGGAAGATCAATTATGTCAGCTGGATCATTTCAGACTTCATAGGCATCATGAGACCTATCATGATGATGCTCAAAAATAACCTAATGTTCAAATGGACCCTTGAAGGAAACACACCTTTCGAGTGGATAAAGGTAGCCATCTCCGTTGCCCCGATGTTGGCTAACCTGAACTTTTCCAAGGATTTTCTACTCTATGTATACAATGGCCAACATAGCATAGCTTTGGTACTCACTCAGAAGGATGAAGGAAATAATGGAGACCATCCCATTGGATTTCACTCAAGAACTCTTAAAGGATTCAAAGCTAGGTATAACTTTGTTGAAAAGCAAGCTTTTTCTATTGTTAAAATCCTAAAGAAGTTATGACACCTGGTATCGGCCAATAGAATCACCATTCTCGTTGCACATCCTAGTGTGTGGGAGTATATCATTGAGGGAAAAATAACTAAAAAGAGAGCCAACTAGATCACTAAGATCTTGGAATAGGATGTGGATATTAAACCAACCAAGCTAGTTTGGGGAAGAGGCATGTGCAAATATCTTGCATAGGAATCAAGTTCCTTAGTTGAGAAGGAGACCGATCAGGTCTACACAAATCAATTCGAATCTGAAGAGTCCTGGGTGATGGATTCAACACATTATATGCAAAAGTGGCAATACTTGACCAACCTTCCACCTCACAAAAGGTGATACTACAGACTGCAAGGCACCAGGTATGTATTAATTGAAGGTATCTTATTTGAAAGGAATTATGATGGTGTCATGCTCCGATGTTTGAATAAGCCATAGGTGGAAAGAGTTCTTAATTAATTTAATAGTAGTTTTGAGGGTGGACATTTCTTTTCCAAGACCACTGCTTTAAAGATAATGCAAGTAGGATATTATTGGCCCTCCATGTTTTTTGAAGTGCACCATTTGGTACAAAATTGTACTTAGTGCCAATATTTTGTTGGCAAAAGAAAGAACTTGGCCCTACCCTTGAGCCCAATTGTAGTTGAGGAGCCCTTTGCTCAATGGGGTTTGGATTTCATTGGGATGATAAATCCTATTTCCAGCAGTGGCCATAAGTGGATCCTTGCAGAAACCAACTACTTCACAAGGTGGATGAACGTTGTCACCATAAAAAATGCTACAGAAGGCGAGATTGTCACTTCCTTGAAGAGCTGGTAACAAGATTTGGTTCACCAAAAACCATCATATCTAATAATGCATGGGATTTTGTGGGTTTAGGGATGTCAAAATTCACTCTCAAACATGGGGTTTACATGAAAAATTCATCAAATTACTACCCACAAGGAAATGGGTTAGTGGAATCAACCAACAAAAACCTAATTAGGTTAATCAAGCGCGTCAGGTCAGAATGACAAAGGGATTGGCATAAGCACTTGCAAGCCACTCTGTGGGTAGACTGGATTACATCCAAGTGGATCTTGAAGGCCTCCCCTTATAAACTAGTATACAAGAAAGAGGTAGCTTTACCTGTTTCTATAGAGATCCCTACCTTGCAACTATTAAAAGCCCTAGAAATTAAAGAAAGTGGTGGAATGGAAGTAATGCTGATGGAACTCTTGAACCTTGAGGAATACAGAGAAAAATATTATGGAGCCATGATCAGTCACCAATAGACAGTAGAATGGTGGTTTGACAAAAGGACCTCCAACCCAAATTTTAGGGTTCAAGGAAGTCTGGTACTAAAGTATGATGAGTGCACTATGAAACCAGGACAACATACAAAATTGGAAGTACTATGGAAGTGACCCTTTCATATCAATGTGTGCAAGGAAAAGAATGTGTATGATATAGAAGATATGGAAGGTAATATTCTGGATATACTGATGAACGGTATTTATCTAAAATTGTTCCATTAAGATGCGCAAGTTCTTTAAAAAAATTCATAGTTATGTACCATATGTTAAAAAATTTATAAAATATGATTTAATTTTGAGAATAAGCCATGAGAATAACGTTGGAAGAAAAAAAAAGGTACTATATTATATTCATCAAAAATTTACATTACAATACGAGCCTAAGGCTCTGACAGAAGCTAAAGCTTCTTTTGAAAGCCCAAAAAGAGCTATACTGTGAAAAGGAAAAAAGGAGAGGCAGGAAGGAAAAAAAGTAAGATTCATAAGTCTCCAACCATCACTAAGTAGTCAAAAGTGGCTCTTCGTCAGTTTCTTCTTCTTCTTCCTTGACAGGGTGAAAAGGGGGTCAAAACAACACATGCAGGCCCAACACACCAATGACCCCAATCCTCATTCTCATGGTTGTACACTAGGAATTTGAAGTTCTTTTTCCAGTCAAGCCCACCAATGTGCTCCATGCCAAACTCCCTTAGAAGGAAAGTGGTCGTAGGACGAGACAGTGAGTGATGCCTCTCAACATCCATGGTGAAAAAGTCAGTAAGGAAGGGTATCTAGACCACGTCCTCCCTGTAATCAATTTTCCTACGAAGGTCCATGGTACTCAAAATACTGACACCAGGGATGGCCACTTGAACAATTTCGCCAAGCCCATCCAAGTACAAAGAGTCAAACATGGCATGACTTGGCGTAATTATCTAGGGTTTGGCAATGTCCAGGTCAATAAAGGAGGCCACAAAGTGGGAGATGACATTGGAGTTGCACCACAACTATTTTTCATCCTTCACATAGTCCTTGTCAAGGACCGACCCACTTGAATGTAATGACAATGATTCGGTCGTTCTTCTTCACCAGGAACTTTATTTTGTCATTGGTAATTTCACCAATGAAAGAGTATTAAGGCCTTCATGGAAGGAGCCGAATGGGAGTTCCTAGACCAAATGACATGATGGTAATAAAATCTAAGGCTAGCGGAGTGGGAGATAGTAGTAAAAGCTTTCTAAACTTAAAAAGATCTTTTTTGAATGAATAATGTAATAAGGTGGCATAGCTATTTATAGAAAAGACGTGTTGACAAACCCAACCAATAGAAAATCTATTTTTGGCCAGATGGTAATGGAGAAAATATCAAAGCAGTCAGAGGGCAAGAGGCGAATCATATGGAAAATCTGACAGAGGCCTTAAGAAATAAATTTGGGTTTTGGGAGTAAATGCACACATAGGCTTATCATCGCCATGTGTCCCTCACCATCATCAACACCAACTATCTTTCTTATATGAAAAGAAGTTGATTAACATGTTAAGTTCTAACAAATTAAATAGGTATGAATTTTCAAAGTACCTTGCACCACTTAAGCACGCTTATCATTGCTAAAAGCACACTTTCCAATTTGTTTGGCTTATTTGTGAAAGAGGCAGGAGGAAGAATGTACTAATTCTATTCTCATGGAAAATTTGGCATTCCCGAGGGATACGGATCCCAAACCCACACGTATCACCTTGGTGGCAACATTTAGTGGACCAACAATAATGGTAGAGCCTTAATTGCATGTACGTGCAAAGGAACTAACTACACCCAAAACCATATTTTGCTAAGTAGCAAAGCAGCAAGTGACTGTTTCACTAAAGAAACTCTCTACAACTTCTTGGCACAATAATGGCGAAAGCATCAACATTTGGAAGAAAATATGGAGCCTCATCCAAAAGGCCAGGTTAAGAAAATATTTTTGGAGGAATTCATTGGACAATTCCTAGCACCAGAAGAATGATAGTTTGATTATACCAAATCAATGCAACTGGATGATTATTTCATAATAGAGGCGATGCAAGACTTTGCAGACAACATTTTTGACCCAAAATTGGCAACTAACCCTAAAAGCCTTAGGGAAGGGGTATTGCAAAGAGTGATTAAGCATGGGTTGGCCGAAAGTTTCACGTCACGGCTCTACAATTGTGGTTTGCCACAGTTCATGTTGCCCACTATACACCCATGTCTGGAGCTGATAGATGCATGGGCTAAAAGATTCAACAAGGTGATGAGTTATTGTCGATAGCAGGATGAATGTTACAATTACTGTAGTGGCCATACAGAATATGTTGTGTATCCCTACAACCTGGGGCACCAAGCGCTTTGATGAGGAAGAGATGGAAGGGTTCTAGGAAACTAGAATGAAGAAGGGGGAATTTTATGAGGATGAAACAAAGGAAATGCTGGAGAGACATCAGTTTTCTTTTCCTCTTTTGTGCAAAAAATTCAACCAAGATATGCAGTCTATTTTCTCAATGTTGACCTAGACTTATGGTCTTGATGATGATGAAGAGGTCCATCCTTTTGAGATGGGCTTGGCTTTCATGCTTAAGAAGGAGAAAATTCAAAATTATTATGATTTTACCGATGCAATAGCCAAGGAATGTTGGAACAATTGAGGACCTATGACACTGGGTATAAATTCAAGTATTCTTCTTTCTTGGTTCACTTGATCTTGCATCAAAATTCTGAGTTTTTGGAGAGAAGTTTGTCATTATTTAGGTCCAAGTTCCTACCAACCAAATTTGGTATGGACTCATGTGCTTTTAAGTACATGGGATTAGTACTAGTTTGTGGATTATTTTATGAAGCCAGTACTTCTAGACTTGTTCCCTTGCCCTATGGGCCACCTCTCCCTTGAGGTCTTGCAATGGATGAAGACTTCACAAACCCCAATAGATTATTTCTTGGGTGAAGATTTCACTTTTATTAGATTCCATAGTTTCATCAAGGAGCCTTTCAGACTCCCCAAATTTGTAACAGATAGAGTTTTTGCTTTGTAGGCATGCATTAGGCGACTATTGTCGACAATATCTATGGTGTCAAAAGGAACAAGATAGGGATTTATCTGACTTCCCTTAACTTTTCCAATAGTCAGGTAACACTAGTAAGGTGGAGGGTGGAGGGTGAGCTTACAAACAAACTGGTGCTCTTAGGATTGGTTCTTATTTGTGACACATGGGACTACAATCTGATAAGGAAACTCCCAAATTTGAAACATGAGAGTTAGGAGTATTTTGAGTCGAGGAAGAATCTGACCCAAGAAAGGCTAGAAGTATATGTTGACTTGGCCCACGTACCATTCAAACGGCCACCATGGCTGAAATTCTATGTCCAAACTGCAAAGTATCAGAAGAACCTCTCAATGGGTAAATCTCTCAGCATGCAATTGAAACACCTCAAGTGGTCAAAGAGGAAGAAAGCAAATTTCTGGAGGTTCCTACAAAAAATGAGATGCCCCAATGCCCTGTTCAGAGATCTTCAACGAGGTTAATGAAAAAAAGGCAGATACCAACAATAGTAACCTTGAGACCAATCATGAGATTGAATAGGAGGAGCTTTTGTGCCATGCTTCCTAGCCTCAGGAATCAGAAAAAAGAAAAAGATTGAGGCAAAAGGACTCAAAATTCATGTCCTCCATCATTACCCGAAGAAAAGGGAAAAGAACTCGACAATCCCCAAGAAGGTCTATTGTGGTTACCAAAGGCCAGGTTTCAGTGGGATCGGTTGACAAAGGATCAAAATGGACGAGTTCTGATCATACAAAGAGGAGACAAGTCCAAGATCTAGGTAGACTCGATGCATCAGTTAGAGGAGAAGAAGTGGAGTCTACTCTGCAAGGTTTTTTAGCAGTCGCAGCCCAGGTAAGTTTTTCTCCCTCTCTTCTTTCTACCTCTTCATCTCTGGTTACTCCTCTTCCCCCATCTTTGGAGGAGTCCTCCGTCCATGAACCTCGATCCTTTGGTCCTTAATGAACCCCCAACCATTTTCAACAATGAACCTTGTGAAGTAACCCCATGCGCCAAATGAGCATCATCTACTTTGGCCACTATTGATTCTTTAATTGCCCCATCAAGAGCCCCCATTGAAAGAGCTGAAACATCCATGTTTCCCATTACTCCAAGTCCATCTACTTCTGGGAAAATGTCTCTCCTTCCACCCACTTGTCTTTTCACCCTGATGGGTTTTCCTCTTGCTCAATCTCAATTTGATATCCCATTATTTTCTATGATAAAGCTCTCATTTTCCTCTCCCTAGTTCCATACATTCAAGGTTTCTCCTTTCATCACCCTATTTGGTCTCCCTCTAGGTGCTTCCATTTTTGTACAAAGCATTGACACCCCACTGATGAGGGTGCAACCTAAGACACAAAAATTTATGTACAAAACCAAAGAATAATTTTATTATTTAGAAAATTTAATTCTTACATGCAGAGGATCACAAATCCTCAAGCTCTATAATACATGCAAGCTACAGAAAATTACAGTCACTACAGAATCCCCTTTCGCAACATGCAAACTCTTTTTACGCAAAAAGCTACAAAAATAAAAAAATCCCCCCCATAAATAGCTCCTTTTTTGTTTTGGAGCCAAACAACATTTGAATTATCATATTTTGGCGGTTTGGTCCCACAAATTACAATTTGAAATTCAAAATTTAAAACATCATTCGAAAATTAGCACATTTTAAAAGTGTAACAACTTCCGAGAGCCATAACTTTTGATTCAGGACTCTATTTTTCGAACCGTTTGAACCGTCAGAAAGGTCTCGGAGGCAAGTTTTCAAGCCATTTCAGGGTTGTTTAGTGCCTCAAACCTGATCTGGAAGGTTTTTAGGTGCATTTCTGGGAGACTGAAATTGCAATATCTTTCAAACCGGGAATTCTCTCAGCCTAATTCTTTTTCCAATCTTCTTATTTTCCCATTTTGAATCCTCCCATATAATTTTTGTCCCCAAACACCTTCAAATTCCAATACCTGCTAAAAATAGCGGTTGATCGGAAAAAAGTAGAAAAGCAAAACTGAAAGTGGGGATTTACATTATGACAAAAGGGTATCCAAAAATGCAAAGACATCTACAAAAGGCTAACCAAAGGAAAAATAAATGGAATGCATATTTTTGGGTGATGCAAGATTGCCCTTACACCACTGGATGCTCCTGCATCACCCGTAGAGCCTCCAAGGCCATTTCAATGCAACCAAGCAAGCCTGTTAGGCTAGAAAGCAAAAACTATAGATAAAAGTCATTGCATAGCTAACTACTAAGAATATTGAAGCTTGCTCCAAAGAAGAACGAAATTCTTTGTTGATCGGTACCATGAATCCACTCATATCCAAGCCCGAAGGACAAATGTAGATGGAATATTACGACATTAGAGCCATGGGTCTGGATTTAAACAAAACTCACCTACACGATAGGATGGTTATAGCTAAGGCCATCTAGAAAGTTGTGTACACTGATTATGAGAGGCTAGACAAGAGGTTGAAGAATCGTGAGGCATAATTAATAAATGTGAGAGATACAATGAGCAAGCTACAAATGGAGATTAATGCCAGAGATTTCAAGATGGCCTGTATAAGACATATACAATATTATCAAGGAGAAGCAACTAAGTTGCTCAAGGAGGCCCAAAGTGAATAGATTCAACTATACGCTAAAATTGAAAAGTTAAGAGTTAAGCTTGCTACTGAGCGTTAGATAAATGCAGAGTACTGACGTACTCAAGAGACATACAGAAAGAGTTGGACAGTTTCTGATATCGGGCTTTTGACAATCTATAAAATGCCTTGGCAGAAGCAAAAAGGTCAAGGCAAGAGAAATAGGAGATCGAGTCCACTCTACAGGCTTGCAACCAAGAGGTCAAAAGGTTAAACTCTGAACTAATGAACTCCCTCCAAGAGAATAATCAGATGGAGGAGAATATGAGAGAAAGAGAGGCTTAGTTCCACCAAGAGTTAACTGTTGCACAAGGGTCTAGGACAATCTCGATATTGAAAATATTGATATCTATGCACTAGGAAAAGATCATAGTTGTGATTTCCATTCTCAATCTAGTCCTATAGTTCTTAAGGGATGCTCAGGAATTAAATGAAAAGGTTGTCTTGGTGGCTGACCAAGTTCTATAGATACATACTCCCTGAGTCGCAGAATGGAAAAATATGATTTCTAGATTGTGTATGGCCACCAACAAGGCTCTAAGAAGTGTAGGGATTTCGGATCGTAGGGCTACCTCAAGAAAAGCAAGTGAATTCATCAGCTGCCACAAAGTCACAACAAAGATAAAGGAATGCCAATTAGTGTTGAATAAAAAAGTTAATGAAATCAAAAAGGATTTCAATGTTTTTCTTAGCTACAGTTTTCCTCCCCTTTTCTCACTAGATGGAGACGTGTTATCAGTTGAACAATTCATGGAGGAAATCAGATAGAAGGTCTGAACTTCAATAGAACTCCTAAGTTTAGGCCTGACGCCCACCATTGATGAAATCAATCACAAGATCTTTCCCCTTTCTTGTCTCTATTACCACCTTGGGGCTATT